>CAESWR010001055.1:351605-366424 GCA_903171835.1 Mullus surmuletus
GCACACCTCTACACACCTCTACACCCTCTGCACACCTTTACACACCACTGCACACCTTTACACACCTTTACACACCTTTACACACCCCTGCACACCTTTACACACCCCTACACACCTCTAACACACCCTCTGAACACCTCTACATATCTCAGTAAATACAAATACACACCTCTACATACCTCTACACACCCCTACACCCCCTGCACACCTCTACACACCTCTACACACCCCTACACCCTCTGCACACCTTTACACACCTCCACACACCCCTACACCCCCTGCACACCACTACACACTTCCTACTTCTACTACCACATTTTCCTTATTACTTCTTACTTCTACTACCACTGTTACCTTGTTACTTCCTCCTTCTGCTGACTGTTTCCTTGTTACTTCCTACTTCTACTACGACTGCTTCCTTG
Organism: Mullus surmuletus; assembly: GCA_903171835.1. Classification (NCBI taxonomy): domain Eukaryota; kingdom Metazoa; phylum Chordata; class Actinopteri; order Syngnathiformes; family Mullidae; genus Mullus; species Mullus surmuletus. The sequence goes on from CAESWR010001055.1 coordinate 352,028, forward strand.
TAACTTCCTACTTGTACTACGACTGTTTCCTCATTACTTCCAACTCCTACTACGACTGTTTCCTTGTTACTTCCTACTTCTACTACAACTGTTCACTTGTTTACCATGACCTGGATGACTGAGAATATTCACAAATATGCTTGTTACTTCCTACTTCTACTACCACTGTTTCCTTGTTACTTCCTCCTTCTGCTAAGATTTTTCCTTGCTACTTCCTACTTCTACTACAGCTGTTTCCTCAATACTTCTAACTCCTACTATGACTGTTTCCTTGTTTCTTCCTACTTGTACTATAACTGTTTCCATGTTACTTCCTCTTGTTTTTCAACCGCCTGCCACACGGTGGCTGCGTTCAGGTGCATTACTGCCACAGAGGTGCATTACGGGTGCAAGTTTGTCCTTCCCAGCTACCATAGAAACATCATGGAGCCAAGATGGCCACTGACGGAGCTCCTGTGGGCTTTTACATGGATCATTCTGAGATCATAATAAGAGGAATTACTGAATATTTACCTAACTCTTAATTCTATAGTAAATGACAGAAAACAAATAGAAATGACGTATTGTTGCACTCTGCCCTGCTCCTTTAAGTGGGGATGTCAAACAAACAAACAAACAAACACAATATATAATAATAAACATGATAATGAGAGCTGGTTTGTTTTTGAGAATCAAACAAAAAAACAAAAAAGAAACTAAGAGAAATCTGAGAGAGCAGCTGAGTTCACTGAAGGAGCAGGTACGCAGAGTGGAAGCTGGCGGTGGCTACACACTTGCACTGCTGCATTTCCTCATAAATATTTCAGAGGTAAACTTCCCCTTAACACCTCCCTGCTGCACAAACGGCGGCGGGGGCTGCAGACAGAAAAAAAGAGACAAAATAAATTGATGTCACCATTAACTCATTCTCATACATTCTCCTGTGTACATGTGTACGTGTGTGTGTCTGTGTGATGGTGTTGCTTTCTGTTTTTAGAGTTGAGACTTTATCAAACATTGGGGGTCAGATTTTCATGATGTTAAACATTTTTAGAGACCGTCTGCATTTACATGCAGGCAATCAGCCTTTTCTAAGCGGACTATTTAAACACCAATAACCCATTTCAATAAGTGGAATATGCTTATATTCCGTTTTTTTAAAATCCGAATATTCCCGTTGGGTTCCTGCTTTTCTCAGGTGAATATTTGATCATGTATCCGCCTATCGGGATATCACCATCAAAAGGAACATGAAGCAGTTCCTGGACTCCGTGGACCAAGATTCCTTGCCAGAAAAGGAAAAGGAGGACCCCAGGGGAATATTTGGGTTTTTAAACCGCTTAGAAAAGGCTGATTGACTGCATGGAAACGTAGACAGTGTGTCTCACTGGGTTGAGTGGCAACGTACAGGTACAGCACACTCAGAGTACCTTTGAACATCCTGACATATTCGTCATATTAGTCCTCTGTATCATCCAGGATGTTTAAATGCCATTAATTCTTAATGTAAATTTTGCAAATTGTGCAATTGGCTGCAGTCGTTGCAAAGCGGGGAAAGATCAGTCCTAGACTCATGTGAGGGGCTCAAATCCATTGGCCATGTCTATGAATTTGTAATTGTATTTTTGTGGTAATTATTCTCAAAGTTCAAGCCAATTGGTGATCCATATTTTTCAGTGAACCGGCCGAGACGAGTGTGTTGACGCCACCACATTAACCGTCATCGCCGCCCAATCACACAAGAGGCTTTATTCTCACGAAACGCTCAAAGTGCGACGCAGCAATCACGGTAATCGGCGGGTTAGGTCGGTGGGAGGATGCGCAGGCTTCCATTAGCAGTGGACAAAGACAGATGGAGGTGTGGTCCAAGCCGGCGGCGGCTGAGAGGAGGACAGACGGAGGGAGGGAAGAGAGAAGACAAAGAGAAGGAGAGATGCACGATGAGACAGACGGAGATCCAGCGCTATTCAAACTTTGTTGTTCTCTGCGAGCCTTATTGGAAAACCGTCCAGAGTGAGCTCAGCACTGAAATTAGATATTGATCGGTCCATCTCCTGCTCAGCCCCCCCAACCCCCCCCCCCTGCAGCTTCGGGAGTCCACACCTTCCCTTCTGGTGATTCTTTCTCTTTCATTTAGTTCTTCTTGCTCTGTCACTCGTGGGGATTCTTCTCAATCGGGATTCCTCTCGCATATGCATCCTTATTACCATCACCTGCATCCTCCCACACAGGAGACGAGGAGACGTCCAAGGATGAGATATGACGGGAGGAATCGATGCAACACCATGTCGATGCAGCACTCTCTCACACAATCATTGACAAATGGCAAATGGCTTCTAAAAAATCACAATGTTGTGTTTTTACAGTGAATGTAAGTTGAGACGACAACTCTGTGGGGGGTCCTGCACCTGCGGGTGATGCTGTCTCCATGGAGTTCTCAATCTGTTGTCATACTGAATGATAATGGGGGAGTAAAAAGGTTCCGAGGTATGAAACAAACAGCAGCAGCTGAAGCAGCATAAGCACACTACGTACATCTCCAGCTGTAGTGAGCAGTGTGCCCTCAAAAGCAGGCCGGTCGAAAGCTATTTTTGTGGTACGATATGATGATGCAGAAACTTAATTTGTCTTCAGGACTTTGACTTCAGTATAGTACACAAGCCGGGTGAGGGCAACAACGTGCGTGATGCCCTATCAAGAAATCCTCTCCCTGCTGTTGGATTTCTTTGAACATGTCGCTTCAGCACTTGGGACTGAGCACAGGCTCACCACACCGTATCACCTTCAGACAAATGCAACTGAGTTAATCTTACTCTGAAGACAGCCATCCATGCATATGCTGGGGGGAAACACACTTCATGGGACAGATTCATCCCCTAAATCTGTTTTGCGCTGCCCACTGTACCTCATGAGAGCACAGGTCTCAGTCTGTCTATGATGTTGTAGGGACGGGAGTTGGAGACTCCTCTTGACCTTGTCACTCAGCTGTCGTTTGATGGGGTGGACAATCCTGGAGTCGCCTACCCAGAATGCTTGAGGGCCTCGCTTCAGGAAGTGCATGATCACGTCAGAGCCTTGCTTTCTGAGAGTCACGAATGTCAAAAACATTACTATGACCTAAGGCGGCGGCAGGTCTCCTTCCAGATTGGGGACCTTCTCAGAGTTAAGACCCACCCACGGACAGATGCTTTGACTAACTTTACAGCCAAGTTGGACCCGCTGTATACTGGCCCGTGCCGTGTCCCCCGGAGGCTGTCTAATGTGAACTACGGTCTTGCCAAGGTCGATACTGGGGAAGACGGCGGGGTTTTTCATGTTGTGAACCTACAGCCATTCCATACTTGGGCCTCAGCTTCATCCAGCAAGCGCACTTGCCATGTGGCCCCTGATGAATGATGTCCTTATTTGCCAGAGACCGTCCCGTCCTCTGGCCTGGAGATTGCAGAGTTAAATGCTCCAAGTTTCGTTGAAGCGGATGCATCGGGTGTTTTTGGGGAGGTGCCTACCAACAACAACATCTGTCACTCTGAGTGGCCCCATACACCCTGTTCAGGTCTCTATGCATGAGACGGATGGACTGACTCTTGACACTGGTGATCTCAACACGCCTCCAACTGCCTCTGTGCCTGGCCCTTCTCGCTGCTATGGACTGAGACAGAGACAGGCCCCCAAGGTCACCTCTGGTTGGTCAGTCAACAGGTGGACCAACCCTTATCATGCCACCAGGATTGATTTAAAGTCATTGTTTTTGGTTCTATCAGCGGGACGAGGTTGTCCCATGCCTGGGTTTGAGTTCTTTACGTATTCTTCCACTGAGGTTGTGTCGATGTGCTGTTAGGCTGAGACTTGTGTGTGATTTTGTACTGTGTTGTAGGTTACCAATTTTCCCTATGTTTATTTTGGGTTATTGGGCATGATGTGGACTTTGATGTCAGACTCGTTTAATGGACCTACTGTTTTTGTGTTTCATATCCCTCTTTTGGGACTTTCATTGTGCTTAGTGCTGACATGCATGCCGGTTCCTAGACTCTGTCACTGTCTGGCGCCCAGTTTGGTCATGACAATTTAAGTACTTGTCATGTATGTGATGTATATTGAGTGTGGACTGTCTCCCGCAGTGCACGGCTGGGGACAGCCTTTGTCTCACCTGGGGGGAATATGTAACAGTCGACCTGGTGAATGTACCTTTAAGACAGTCGCTATGATTGCACGTCATCAATATGCGCTCGCATACAGTTGCACATTCTCAGTCTGGTCCCTTTTTTATTTCTTTTTTCTATTTGTTTTAACGTGACAGTGAGGGCCCTTGTTTAATAAAAGGCTGTCCAACGCTCAGTTTTTGCCATCCTTCTTTTTCTCCTCTTTAAACCGTCAGAGGTACACGGTCCCGAACCGTCACAGTGTGTTTGCACTGACTCTGTCCCCGTTTCCCTCTGCCAATCAGCAACACCTGAGACCATCCATCCCCATGATTGGACATTTGGCCTTTGACAAACTGGCCACACTGCTCGCCCAAGCGATCTGAGGTACAAAATCACAAAAAAAGGAAAGAAACACATCTAACACACGGCAGAATTGGAGGGCTTATGTTAAGTACTCGGGTACTTGAGTCTTTGTTAATGAAGCCTCTTTGGAGGAGTATTTACTGGTTTAGTGCTGTACAATGTTTGCGTAAATTACAAATCAACAGATGGTCATATTTAGCTAATTTTATTTTATCATTCTCTGCTCCATATCTAAACAGCATCATCCTGTCTGAAGACGTCCTGTGGAGACATTGCTTGTGTAGATTCAGTGTAAGACACAACATGAGCATTGTTCTGAGCTCCAGGCTTTGCTCCGTGCCTGTGAGGAGCGGACGAGCTGGAGCTTATCACAATGAAACTATGAAATTCTCTCTTTGGGTGCCTTGTTGTATACTTGGACACAGGTGTTAGAGGACACCGCACTTATATCTGTCCACACAACCTGGTTATTATAACCTTCTGGGATGAGTGGACTGGTGACATGGTCTATCTCAGCACAACAAACACTTCTGCACGAAGTAGACAATCTCTGGGGAGAAGCCACATCAAAATCGACAGCATGGGCCACCTTGCTCTCATTGGCATCAAACTGGGAACTGAGGGTTGACCACAGTAGGATGCAGGGGCAGACTTGGTGCTAACATCTGCTAACATCTGCTTCTAACAAGTGCTCTTATGCCGCATTTCCACTGACGATATCGGCTGTACTCGACTCTACTTGCTTTTGGGAGCCCGTACTTTTTTTGGGTAGCGTTTCCACTGCAAAAATAGTAGCCACTGGATGATGCACGTAACTCCCTTTCAGCGGCTCGCCCAACTCCGGCTGTTGTGGTCTTTGGTTGAGCGGTCGTCACTAGTTTTTTACTTTTTTCGGCACTGCACAGAGGTGCAATTGTAGCCGTGAACACACATTTTCTGGGAAAGGTGCTGGTCCACTCGCTGGTTACACATGAGGAAGGTTTAGACCTCCTCAAAGACCACGGTGTGCCCTTTTTCGCTGCCATTATAACAAAGGAGAAGAAGAAGAAAGAAGAATAGCGCTGCTCTGTTGGCTCTGCGTTGACTCAGTGGCTACTGTTGATGATGCGCTGACACTGTGACGATTCTCTGAACCAACGAGCGTCTGCAATGTGTCTACTACATCACTTTTTTGTAACCGAAAGAACCGGGCTGCTTTTTTTGGAACCCCGAAGGAGCAGGTAATTAAATAGTAGCACCAGATACCAGATACTTTTTCAAGTAGCTTCGAGTACATATACGTCAGTGGAAACGCGGCATTAGTGGAGCAGTCCCCTGGGAGGACAGCATGGAGGACGCCAATGAGCGTCAAAGGCCCAAATACCAAGAGCTCACAAAGGAGTGACCCAACCTCAGCTGGGTCGCCTAAGGGAGGCTGTCTGATGCTGAGAGGCCTGAAAACACCTGAGGATCACCGCTGATCCCCAGAGGAAACCTGGAGCCCGTTATCAGCTAGGTTACACTCTGCATCACACAAGAAGGGCGGAGCTTGCTGCATTCGACCAATCACAGACATGGAGAAAGTTCAGAGCTGCTGACGTTTCTGTTGAGGAACTTTAGACTCAAAGCAACGCCATGCGTACGTGCTGAGCTCTTATCCTGACTGGACCTGCTCCAGAGCAGGTGAGGCGTCCTGCGTCAGTTACCGTGGCAACACACCCAGATGAAAGAGCTCCACCTTTGTGACTCCAACCCCAAAGTGACCTCGCTAAGACTAGATCCAGCTTGGTAATCCGAGTCCCTGGTGTTTGGCGGTGAGCGGCGCAGCAGGAGCAGAAAGGGCGTGATTCGCCCTGGGGAGTGACTGACAGGCACGCTGGAAGAACAACACGAAAAAAAAAAAAAAGTATTTTTTCACAAAGACAATAAAAGTCCATAAAGTCATGTGTGGTTTATTAAAGATATTGAACAACTTGTGTAAAGTCTACTCAGAAATTTCATAATTTCATAAATCATAGAGGGAAAGCCAAAGTGAAGCGTGATATCAATGCACATGGTGACGCAGCCGTCGTCCTCGTCAGCTCTTCTTGGGTTCTTGGGTTTTGTTTTTAGGACCATCTACAAAAGCCTGCCAAGAAGAAAACAACAGGCAGGCTTCACTCTCCCTCTCCGTCTCCTCTCCCTCCTCTCCTGCTATCTCCCTCTGGCTCACCTTCACTCATCACCTCATCTATTTTTCCCCTTGTGTTGCCAGGCAACAGACAGGAAGGGCATCTCTTGGAGACGTCAGAACCACAGGAAGAGCTCGGAGGAAGACACGTCTCTTGGATGCTCGGAGAAGGACCGGTGGAAGCGATGGAGACCTTCTGTCTTCTCTGACCACCTCACTGCACATCTGTCTTCTTCTATTGCTGCTGAGGGCCTTCAGAGAAGCTGATGTTCCTCTGCTTCAAAATAAAATATGACCTTCCATTGATAATCACTTATTGGATATTTTTCGAATGTCTTAAATATCCTTGGTATTGAGTGTCTCAAAACTAGAGAACTTACCAAATAACTAACTAACCTATTAACTAACTAAATAACTAACTAACTAAGCATTTGCATGTCTCAAATACTCTGAGGGACATTCTCCTCTTCATTCCTTCCCCTTGGTCTCCTTCTTCTTCTTGGTCTCCCCGTTGTCCCTCCAAACAGAGGTCAAGGTGAAGGGGTGAAAACATTCCGGGACAGAAACGGGACACCACTTGACCACTGCTACGTTATCAAACGTTGTCACTAGCCAGTTGCAAACAGTCATATGCCGTCGTCAATAGTAACAGTTGCCATGGTTCTGGTGTTATTTCTGCGCTTGTCTAAAGATTATCACATTTGAAAATATGTAAACAAATGAATTACCATGGTGCACATAATAATGGGGCGCTAGCGCCATTAGCGGCTAAGCTAATGTTACAATATACCATTGCTGGCACTTATTTACATGACGGCTGTTGCATTCACTGCAGCATTTCACTTTGGAACCAGGTTGTGCAGTATAGCAACACAAAACACAAACAAGACTGTCGTAAGGCAATAAAAGACAAATTTGCGCCCCCCTTTGTTTGGCCATGTTGTTCGCACTGCGTACCCCTTGGTTGTTAGTGGGCTCATGGAAAATCTTTGTTTCCAGCTCTGTTTGGCCCCGCCCCCAGCCCTACCCACCCCCTATCCAAAGGAAGACTGGGATACCCCTACCCCTAGGGGAGGGGCTGGGGGGAGGGGCTAAGGCGATTCAGCCTAAACCAGGTGAACGTGTACTAAGAGCAAGGAGATGGAATAAAAGCAGCTTTTTTTCCCCATTAGAGCCTCGGTTGCGCAGGGATGTGCTGTCCAACAGATGCCAGTATGGGGAGGTCATCTATGGCAGGTAGAGGTCGTGTTCTGCTAAACCAACACAGATGCCCAGAGAAGCAGAGAAGAGCTTTGTGGTTTTGGAAAATTAAAGAGAACCTTTAGATCTGTTATTCTGCGAGAGCATCAGAACCGTGCGGCCGTCTGCCTCTCACAAAAGAAATGGTGATCTGGCTCCAGCAAGCATTGTCGGCAAACTGGATCTCACAGAAAAAAGTAGAGAAGTTGCACTTAAGACGTATTTGGGTCAAACACGGGAGCGTCTGAGTGCACGTTGCCAGACGGGAGGGGAAGGATGACGCAGCCACGGGGCCACACTGAGGTAACCCAGAAATATGTGTTTGTTTAAAGCTGCAGTGCAGACAAAACGTCTGAACAAAAATCACCTATTAATGTGCATCATTTCTACAAAGAGCACGTGAAAACGTGGAAACAGCATTTCCAAAGCATCAAGACACGACACCACCTGCAGGGCCTGACCCCCCCGCCCCCCAAACCCAAAACCAACCTCACCGTCAGAGCAATGCCTGCCATGTAACCAATCAGAATGTGCAACATTGTCTTTCCATCTGGCAGCCAGTGGAATGGTCACTTGGTGACTTGGTGAAGATTGCCGAGGCCACCGGAGCTTCCAGCCCCCTGATTGGGAGGAGTTGGGGCTCAAGAGCACTTTAGGCCCCGGGATCAAACCAGTAACCAATTGAAAGATTTCCCCTTTACCGATCTTCCCATGCTGCCCCCTGGCTTTCAGTCATTCTACATCTCAGTTTTTGCCAAAACGGCTAGCTTTAGCTAACATTATCAACTAGCTTCAGTTCGGCACAGTTAGCATCAGTTTGTATCAGCTAAATTCAGTTAACCCCTAGTTATCCTCACTTAGCCTCAGCTAGCTTCAGTTAGCTTCAATTAGCCTCAGCATGAGCAAACTTCAGGTAGCTTCACTGACATAGGAAAATAGCACAAACTACAAATGTTTATTTTTGTGTAAAACCAATTTGCCTGTTAATAAACAGTTTGGGATGGTTTATTTGTGTGTGTGTGTGTGTGTGTGTGCGTGTGTTTGCTGCAGTTAAAATGTCCTCATGTGAGTTATCTTCACTGGGTAATATGGCTTCTTTTATGCCAGTAAAATCTGTCCTTATCTCTCGCCTCTCGTCTCTCTTTCTCTCTGCTTCAGCTTCTTTTTCTCCTTCCTCATGGCAAGCGCAGCAGCAGCGTTTTCTTCTCCAGTGTCACCTCCACGCCTCCACCCCTCCACCCCTCCCTCCATCTCGTGCTGCTTCCATCCTCCCTCCCTCCTCGCTGTGTGTTTGCAGATGAAACGGGCAGACTGCCAGTTTTTCATATTTCTTGGCAACAAAGTGGCTCGCCAACTTCCTAGGGAAGGGGGAGTGGGGGGGGGGGCTTGCAAAAGGTTACATTTGCACAATGTGTCTGTGAAAAACCGGCAAAGAAGAGGGAGGGAGGGAATGAAAACAGAGCGAAGCTGGGCTGGATCAGCTAAACGACTCCAGCGCTCTGGGCTGATGGAAAAATCCTCCGGGGGGAAACATTCAGATCAGGTTACACGCTGACGTCTGTCCCTCTCTGCTCCCCTCTGTCTGCCTTCGCTGGAATGTCCCCACCCTCCCCTCTAACACACACACAAACACACACACACACACACGCACACTCACACGCACACTCACAGCACTCACTTATGGCGGCCATCGTGTCCAATGATGACAGTCCTGCCAGTCTTGGTGTGACTGTGGAGGAAGTCGCTGCCACCAGCTGACTAGTTTGTTTTTCCTACATAACTACTAACACCAGTTCGACAACGTTTGTGCTGGCTAGTTAACTAGTTAGCTAGCCAGTTCCTTTGACTTAAGAGGCACACAACCAGACGCACTCTAACTTAGTTAACTCATTTTGCCTTTCACGAGTGAACTAGTATTCAGTTTTAGGCCCACTAGTTGACTAGTGCATTCATTTGTCACAGCACTTGTTAGCGAGTAGTAAACATGTCTCTTGTTCGGGTTTGCGAGTCTTGGTGTGACTGTGGAGGATGTCGCTGCCACCAGCGAACTAGTTTGTTTTTCTGGACATAACTAGTAAGACCATAACCAGTAAGACAACACGTGTGTAACTGGTAACACGTGAAGTCAGAAAGTCTACCAGCAGTGTAAGAGGCCACTGTGGTTCTAGTTTACATGAACAATTTTAAAGCCTCAGCGTTAGCCACAAAGCTAACCCAAGTTTATTAACCTGCTAATTCAGCATCCGATATTTAGCATCCAGCATCCAACATCCAGCATCCAAAATTCAGCATCCTCTATCAAGAATCCAACATTCAGCATCCAACATCAAGCATCCAACATTCAGCATCCAACATCAAGCGTCCACCATCAAGCATCCAACATTCAGCATCCAACTTTCAGCATCCAATATCAGGCATCCCCCATCAGGCATCCACCATCAAGCATCCGACATTCAGCATCCGACATTCAGCATTCAACATCAAGCATCCACACATTCAGCATCCAACATTCAGCATCCAACTTTCAGCATCCAATATCAAGCATCCAACATCAAGCATCCAACATTCAGCATCCACCATCAAGCATCCAACATTCAGCATCCAACATCAAGCATCCACCATCAAGCATCCAACATTCAGCATCCAACTTTCAGCATCCAACTTTCAGCATCCAATATCAGGCATCCCCCATCAGGCATCCACCATCAAGCATCCGACATTCAGCATCCGACATTCAGCATTCAACATCAAGCATCCACACATTCAGCATCCAACATTCAGCATCCAATATCAAGCATCCAACATCAAGCATCCAACATTCAGCATCCACCATCAAGCATCCAACATTCAGCATCCACCATCAAGCATCCACCGTCAAGCATCCAACATTCAGCATCCACCATCAAGCATCCAACATTCAGCATCCACCATCAAGCATCCACCATCAAGCATCCAACATTCAACATCCAACTTTCAGCATCCAATATCAGGCATCCCCCATCAGGCATCCACCATCAAGCATCCGACATTCAGCATCCAACATCAAGCATCCACACATTCAGCATCCAACATTCAGCATCCAACTTTCAGCATCCAATATCAAGCGTCCAACATCAAGCATCCAACATTCAGCATCCACCATCAAGCATCCAACATTCAGCATCCACCATCAAGCATCCAACATTCAGCATCCACCATCAAGCATCCAACATTCAGCATCCACTTACTCAGAGTCAGTGTTTTATTGTCGTCATGGTGACCATGTTGACCATCCTGCTTCTCCAGCAGTCTCACTTTGATGAGGAAGGAGCATCTTTTGTACTGAATCTTCATTGATCAGCCTGTGAGCGACACCTGCCATTGGTGCAGAGTCTCTCAGTGGAGGCCAGATGCCTCCATGGCTCCTCCTACCAAGGGGGTCACCTGACCACAGGGAGAGGAACGTACAGAGAGCTTCCACCAACCCCCTCTGCTCAGCGGCGCTCCTTAGTGAACATGTGGGAGTTGAGATCCTCCGCTCGTTGACTTCCAAACCCAGCCTTTATGTGTCAGTGTTATGGTGGAAGCAGTGCGAGTGATAAGCTGCTTTTTTAACATGGTAGATGGTAACTCCTCTGATGCTCCTCATCTCTGCTGCTCTGCTCTGGTTGCTGCTGCTCCGTCCAAAGTGTTTTTGGGCGTGGCTGAGGTCAACTCCAGCATGGCTGCGGTTTGACCCGCCTCACTGTAATTACGGCGATGGCGGCAGCTATAGTTAGGGCAGCGGCTGTCACCATCACCAAGGCTCTGTTTATGATATATGATGCGGACCCAAAGTGAACTTTCGAAGGGGCGGAGTTGTGTAGACAGCTGGATCTCACAGCCACATCACTAGTTTCAGATGCATGAGAGGTGGATGATCAGTCTGTTGAGGGGAGACAGGTGAGATGGGAATGGGAGGTCCTCTGTGAGACCAGCTCAGGTTCTCACGCAGGATTACTCACAGTGACTACGTTTGTGGATCATCTCAGTCATCCAGGTCATCGTATCTCTCAAATAGTTATAAGGTTGGCAGCTGGACTCACCTCATGTAAGTGAAGATGTTTGGCCTCTTATCCAGGAAGCTTTGTCAGTTATAATTTCTGCTATGGCGTTTCTTTGGAGTCAGTGAAGGCCCAGAGTCCACCTGTCACCCGCCTCCAACACTGTCCTCAGATCCCCGCAGGAGGTGCAACCATCGTCACACCTCCACTCAGGGGCCTCCAACGACTTCCCAAGAGGGTTGGGAGGGGGAACCGTCCACCAGGCTGTGACCGCCTGCGCTCCTTTCCATCAGCTGTTTCTCGTTGTTTACATGCTCGGATGGCGACCGCACCAAACCTAAATTCCATATTTGCCTGCAGGTGCACAGCTGTTTATGCTTGTGCAGCTGTGCCACAGCTTATCGGCTCCCCGGGGAAACGAGTTGTAGTGGCCGCACACGTACCATTTTATTGACGAGCTTATGGAATGACTGAGAATATTTACATAGCATCCTGGAAATAACCCCCTGGTTGGGAATCACGTAGGTTGGGCAGTCGGCCACGCCTGCTGACGGAGAGTCGTGGAGTGTGAATACTCTCGTATGTGGTGTGAACATCCCAAGATTCCCGACCGGACGGCAGAGAGTCACATAGTTTGAACGGCGCAGCGACTTGACGACTCTGAAAGTCGTGTAGTGTGAACAAGGGTTAAGCAGCCTGTTCTGGCCTTATGACCACTTCATTTGCCACCACCCTCCTTCCTGCTGGTTAAATACCTGAAACTACCAGAAATGAGATTTTTTAGATTAGATTATATTCAACTTTATTGTCATTACACATGTATGAATACAGGCAACGAAATGCAGTTTGGCATCTAATCAGAAGTGCAAGGAGCAGCAAGTGCAGAGTGTTACAATATGTACAGTATGAGAAGTATATACAGATAGAGCAGTTATGTACAGTTGAGGCCAGTAAGAAAGGTGATTGTGAGTTAACATAAATAACAATGTATTTTGAGTTGTGCACAAGTGTGATATACTAATGTACAGACAAGAAGTGGAATGAGCTAATACACAGATGGGCTATACTAATATATAAGTGATAAGTGATAAGTATAGGATGTAGAGAAGGGAATATGTACAGGAAGGAGAAGTGAGTGGACAATAAATACAATACCCATAAAACAGGTGCAGAGTGCAAGTATTTTGTGTGTGTGTGTGTGGAGGGGGGTATTCAGCGGGTGGCAGAGCTCAGTAGGGAGATAGCTGATGGGAAAAAAGATGTTCCTGAACCTGCTGGTTTTCAACTTGAGGCTTCTTTAAGGCCTCTTGGAGGGGAGGAGCTGGAAAAGGGTATGGGCAGGGTGAGAGGAGTCCTTGAGGATGCTACGTACCCACCGTACACATCGCTTCCTCTGAACATCCTCAATGGCAGGGAGTGAAGTCCTCGTGATCCGTTAGGCGGTTTTCACCAGCCTCTGCAGTGTCTTGAGGTCTGCTACAAGGCAGTTCCCGTACCATACTGTAATACAGTTTGTAAGGATGCTCTCAATCGCACAGCGGTAAAAGTTGCCTAGGATGTCAGCAGACAGGTTGTTTTTGCTCAGTGTCCTCAGGAAGAAGAGGCGCTGATGGGCCTTCTTAATCAGGCTGGAGGTGGTCAGTGTCCAGGTAAGGTCGTCAGAGATGTGCGTTCCCAGGAACTTGAAGCTGGAGACACGTTCAACAGCCATGCCTTTGATATGGATGAAGTCATGTGTCTCTCCCCTCGCCTTCGTTAAGTCCACAATGAGCAATGAACAATGAGGAGCAGGTTGTTGACAGCACACCATGCAGCTAAGTGCTCAACCTCTGCCCTGTAGTCAGACTCATCGTTGTTTCTGATGAGTCCAATCACCGTGGTGTCATCTGCAAACTTAATGATGGAGTTGGATCCATACATTTCGCTTGCAGTCATGGGTGAAGATAGAGTAGAGGAACGGGCTTAGCACGCAACTCTGTGGTGCTCCAGTGTTGAGTGTGACGGTGGTAGAGCGGTTGTGTCCTGACCTAACATGCTGGGGTCTGTTGGTCAGGAAGTCTGTGATCCAGTTACAGAGGGAGGTACTGATTCCACTGAAGAAGCTTGAGGCTCAGTGGCTACGTTTCCATGCAGTCAATCCGCCTTTTCTAAGCAGAATATCAGCAATAACCCGGTTGTGTGCAGCCATGGACACACCAATAACACATTTGAATAAGTGGAATATGCTGATACTCTAATCTCCCCCCTGGCCCCTCCTTCTCTGAGGTGAACATGTGATGATGTCTCCTCCTATCAGGATCTCCACATCAAAAGGAAGATGAATTAGTGTTGTGTTCATGTTCTATCAGCAAGGAATCTTGGTCGTTGGAATCCAGGAACTCCTTGTAAGGAGGCGAGAGCAACACCATGCCACACTTTTGGAGTGAGGAGGAAACCAATCACTTCATCAGTGTGATGAAAGACACAAACATCCTGGCATTTGGAGACGCTAGAAAGTAGCGGG
>CAESWR010001055.1:388824-404986 GCA_903171835.1 Mullus surmuletus
CAAAAATGGATGCTGTTCTATGTGTGTGTGTGCGTTTGTGTGTGTGTGAGGCTTGCAGCTGTGGACAGTGATGATGTGACTGTCTCCTCTCTTGCAGGAGGCTGAGAGGAAACACCAATGAGATGAGGACGCCACTGACACAAGAACTGAGATTATCACTCATCAATATTTCAACCTCTAATGTCAAAGTTTCTCTGTTCACTGCAGATGTAAAGTTTTGGTGCGTGTGATCGCTTTGTTTTCACATTTTTCAATATTAAAAACCACCAGCACGACTCCCTCCGGAGCCTGAGATGGCACCGTTTAGCAGACGCGCTAATCAGCCTCTGCTAGCTTGTTAGCGCCGCTGAAAGAGGAGCAGCACACTCCGCTCATCCCTCCAAGCTCCGCCCACACATGGAACTCAGGTTTGAAAGAAGGAAAAAAGCAAGATGGCTGCGTCCTTAAACTGGCTTCTAATGGTTGTTCGCAAACCAATGGGTGACGTCACTTCTGGCTCCGTCCATCCTCATATACAGTCTATGGCTCTAACGCTTCATGTCTGCACACATCAGTCATTATTTCAGAGTCAGTGTTTTATTGTCGTCATGGTGACCATGTTGACCATCCTGCTTCTCCAGCAGTCTCACGTTGATGAGGAAGGAGCATCTTTTGTACTGAATCTTCATTGATCAGCCTGTGAGCAACACCTGCCATTGGTGCAGAGTCTCTCGGTGGAAGCCAGATGCCTCCATGGCTCCTCCTACCAAGGGGGGTCACCTGACCACAGGGAGAGGAACGTACAGAAAGCTTCCACCAACCCCCTCAGTCAGCGCCGCTCTTTAGTGACCACGTGGGAGGTGAGAACCTCCGCTCGTTGACTTCCATCGTTATGGAGAAACACGTCCATGAGCAGTCATGTGATAAGGCCTTGCAAACCTGCTGATGCCTCTTGACACACAGCAGAGCAGAGCAGAGAAGATCCCAGCAGAGTATAGTTAGGCAGAGTAGAGTAAAGCAGAGCAGACTTTCAACCATGTAGTGGGATAAGGTCCAATTGTGTCCACACACACCATTGACCATCTTGCGTGTGTGCCAACTTCTTGACTTTTCACCATGAACTTGAGGAAAAAGGCTGCAGACCAGAGGAGGAAAGAGCGTCTCACAAAGGACCCGAATCAACTGATCATCTGATGATCTGATGTGTCTCCATAACTTGAAGCATCACTGACAGAAATGCTAATTTATCTCCATTCATCCACAGCTGTAAATCACCAGCACGTTCCATCAACACTGCAGTGTCAAGTTATTTTAGTGAACATTTGAAAGAAAAAATGTGTGAGTCACTGATGATGGGAATCAACAAGCTCGGCAGTGAGAGCAGCGACCGGAGAGGAGAAAATAACAGCCAGTGTGTTTGTGCGTCGCTCGCGGCCCCTCGAGGCAGCCCAACACTTGTGACTCTGAAGCAGCTTTACTTTGACTGAACACCAGACACCACGTTCAGGGTGAAGACCAGACCAAACAGACAGACAGACAAAGGAGGAGAAGACCATGATGACGAGCTGACACCTTAGACCTCTCATTGTCTGAGAGGCAGCGACTCGTCCAGGCGGCTGAGCTTCATTTCAACCTAAAATAAGACCCAGCAAATCATTGACTACATTTCCATGCAGTCTTTTGTAAGCGGTATGTTAGCAGTAACCCGGCTGTGCGCGACCATGTAAACACCGTTAACCCATTTGAATGAGCGGAATATGCTCATATTCCGGTTGTTAAACCCCCTCCTCGTCCCCCTGGTTCCTCCTTCTCTAAGGTGAACATGTGATGATGTCTCCTCCTATCAGGATCTCCACATCAAAAGGAAGATGAATTAGTGTTGTGCGCATGTTCTACTGGCAAGGAATCTTGGTCTTTGGAGTCCAGGAACTACTTGTAAACATGGCCAAAGGCGAGAGCAACACCACTGCACTTTAAGAACCGCACTTTTACATTACATAGATAGACAGACAGACAGACAGACAGACAGACAGACAAACGATTGATGGATGGATGGATGGATTGATTGACACTGTTATTGTCATTGACAGCATAAAAAAGAAAACATGAAGGAACAAAATGTAGTTCTCAGGTCACGGGATTGGAAACTACAGTCAGGATAAATTAATAGATATCAATCCAATAATATAAATCACTAAAACCCAGTAAGACCTAATAAAAACCAATAATGCAAAAGTGCGGTTCTTAAAGTGCAGTTCAAGATTTGAATGTGAGCATATTCCGCTTATTCAAATGGGTTATTGGTGTTAACATGGAGTATTGCTGATATTCCGCTTAGAAAAGGTGCACTCAAAAACGTAGTCATTAACCATGTTTACAGGAATAACCCTGTGGACCTTAACCCCAATATGGACTGACTGGAAACATAGCCATTGTGTTCACTCAAACAAAGACAGAGAATCAAAGTCAGGCGTTCACGTGTTGTTTAGCCAAATTCAAAGCGTCTCTGCCTGCGACGCTGCGGGTTATCGACACAGAGTGGGCTCGGCTCGGCGTGGGCTCGGCTCGGCCTGGGCTCGGCTCGGCCTGGGCTCGGCTCGGCCCCGCTCTGCTCCCAAACCTTGTGAGGGGCCCGGAAAGGGAGAGAGGAATGCAAGTCTGATGATGGTTGCTCCAGGCTTGGAGGAAGGTCGGGACAGAGGGAGGGGAGGATTTAATGAAGGGAACGGCAGAGCAGAAGGAGGAGGGGGAGGGGGGAGGGGGGAGGGGGAGGGGGGGGGGGGGGGGGGGGGCAGACAGCTTGGCCCCTCAGCTCTTTGAGAAGACTCACAGGCTGCTCTGGAAAACACAGGATGTGGGCATGCAGGCGGGGAGAACGGCTTAGACATCCCCCCAACCCCACCCCCAACCGCCCACACACACACACACACACACACACACACACACACACACACACACACACACACACACACACACACACACACACACACACACACACACACACACACACACACACACACACACACACACACACTTCCATTCTCTCCATTCCTCAGTTAACCCTTTCCTGCCTCCTGCTCCTCCATGCTGCTGAGAGAACCAGTCCTTCTTTAGTTTGGGTTACAGCTGTGTTTCTAGAATTTCTCAAATATCACACACGCACGCACACGCACACTCACATACAAATGGTAGGCTGCTAGCATTTACTAAGTAACACTAAACACTTTTTGTTTTAAAAGTGATGAAAAACCAAAATGTTTGGCCAACGTTTGGCTGATGACGGCGCCCAACCAAAACCCAACATACCACGAAATGATGTACAATTTATCCCGAGGAAGATCAATCATCGGTTTCAGAACGCGTTGCAACATTTCACTCTGTCTCACAAATGCCAACCTCATGGTGCTGCTAAGCAAGTGAGGACAACACAAGCTCTGGGAGCCACTAATGTCTGAAGTACTTGAAAAGGAAGAAGTGATGTGGGCGGGGCTTACCTCAGCCTTGTACATTCTGATCAGGCCCTGGTTGACTTTGGACCAGGAAGGAACGGCACTGATGTTCCACAGCTGGTTGGAGTGTTCAGCAAACGGACCAGTCTTCATCTAAAGGGGAGAAAAGTCAAGTCAGGCACTTTTGGACAGAGGAAACTCAGTTCACATCGTTTCAGTTAAAAGAACCAGAAGAAGTGCTGATAGCGAGCAGCTGAAGAAGGTGTATCGCCACCTACTGGTTGGCTAGAGTTTGACAGCTGTAGCCGGACGAAGATCTACATGAAGACGAATTGAAACACAGAACATCTGTCAAACACGCCCTGGAAGGCTGCAAACCTGAGGAGCTAATGATCTGTGTCCGTTATGAAGAAGCACTCTCACACTGACTGAGGCTGCTGTCCACACCTGGTCAGGAGATGATTGTTTGAAAATGAATGCAGAGCAGAAGTCCGAAGCACTGCTGCTTCCGGAAGAACTCTTGGTGGGCCCATGTTGTCTGAACAAAGATGAGCAAGTCATCCAAGATCAATGGGCGAGAAGGAAACCTTAGAGGAAGAGCCTGAACACGTGACAATAATGAACATTGAGATCATGGCACTGTTTGACAGCTCCCAGCCCGGGCTGAGATGATGACCAACACTGCTTAACACTGGCTGCTATTCTTCTATGACCTTAAAGCTGTGGCTCCATGTTTGGGCCACCTGGTTACACTAGTCTGTGATTGTGACTCCATCCCTCTGTGGCCTTCAACTGCGACAAACAGGTTAGAACTCTGGTCATATCTGGGATGTCCTTAACAGTTCCTTAAACAAAACCTTCTCAATCGTCCCTCTGAACCTCTGAACAAAAAACGTCCGCTCCCTAAAAAAACTGCTGTATAAATGAAATAAGTATTCATTCCACTTTAAATTAGTCAGTCTTTGTAATGAACCTCAGCCTGAAATATATATATCAAATGTTAATTACTTGGGGGCATTTTAACCCTCTAAATGCCTCTAAATGTTTGTTTACATAACTATTATTCTAATGGATAGAAAAACGTGAAACTCCAATAATTTCCAGCAAATGCAATTCAAGGAGGATTTAATTAAGATGATTATTATTAGAGCCTCAGCTGGTCAATGATTAGCAGCAACATTGAATTTGAGGCATTCTTATCTTTTCTGCAGTGACAGATTTTTATAGCAAACTCTCTGTTCCTGGGGACAAAAAGCTTTTCCTTCCAAAAGACTGCGGTAAAATATGAAATATCAATATTTTCTCCACTTTAAATTAGTCAGTCTTTTTAATCACCTTCAGCCTAAAAGATATATATCAACATTTGGGGGGGGGATTTTGACCCTCTAAATGGTCAAAAAACGTAACCGGGAACTCTTAAGGGGTAATATAAATGCTGGTCCTAGTAGATCAAAATGGGTCTAAAGTGCTCCAAATGAGGTCAGACCAACAATCCAGGTGGTGCAAACGACAAGTCGGACGCACATGCTAGTTTCTGGCAATCAAACCCTCCACCATTCAAACATTTTTAGAGGGATGGTTCCTCCAAAAACTACATACTGTTTCCCAAAGTTGTCAGTCATTGGCGTTGCTAACGGAGCGGATGGCTGTGGTCTGTGATGTAGAAGGTCAGCCAGTGGTCCAGGAGAAACAGTGAAAGAGCACACATGGTCACCCCATCATAACGGTGTGACTCTACCAATGACCCGGACTGTGCTGGAGGAACCGCGTGCAGACTTGCTAGATCGGTGTAATAAAATATTCATGTGAATCAGGCTAGAAGCATCAGTCTCACAGTGGAGCTGACAGCCCACATAAGAGGTGGGTGGTCGTCGCGCAGACACCTGAGCAGGCAACGTGGTCACCTCTGACAGATACAATCGTAAGCTGTTTATCTGAAAACTTTTCATCTAGGTCCACATGAAAGAAAAAACTCAATGGCCCATCTTGTAATTGAAAAAAAAAAAAAAACACCCACACTTGAACCTGAAAGTATCATCAATGTTTACTCCATGCCTCACCCGGAAAACCGGCCCAGTGACCCCCAGGTCCTGCTAGCTAACAGACTGAAGGGCCGGAGACAAAAAAAACCCACAACCAAAATAAGAATAGTACCCCCCAAAAAACTGATTGAGTAACTCATCAGATGCTTTTGGTGAAGGTAATAATGTGTCTACACTCATTTCAGTAATCTGGAGAAAGGAGAACAAAAGGTCAACTGTTGATCTCCATGAAGAGACGATGGAGAGCTAACGATGATGTCGCCATCTGGAGAACAACAAACCTTCATGTAAAGTCGGACAAATCCTCACGTTTATGAATTAAGCGAGAACTGCAGACGGTTTTCCCACCATTTTTTCCCAAGAGGCAAAGGAACCCAAACCCAAACCCTGGGGCATCCATCTGAAAACCCCCCTCGTTTTTCCATCCCACCCCCACCGCTCCAGACTCTTTCCAGGGCCTCACACGAGAGCACATGGGGGAAGGGCAGGGAGGAGGGAGGAAAAGGGGGCGGAGCCGGCCCCTATTCCCTGGAGGAAGGAGTGATTCACAGCAGCATGTGGGGAAGGAAGTGACTCATGTTGAGGACGACGCACGCACGCACACACACCCCAGCACACTGGAGCCTTGTGTGTGAATTTGAAAAAAAGAAAAGAAACTCACTAAACAAACAAAAAATAGCATTCAAAGTGAAAATAACAGCCAAAAATAAACACTTATTAAGGACCTTAAACTCCGACAAGACAAGTGTGTGTTTAATTAATAGAATAGAATAGAATGCCCTTTACGACTGGAGAGCTTCTCAGTTAACCAGTGCATACACATAGGTAAAAGAGAGAAGAAGTAGAATAAAATCTTGGGAAGTTATCTTAATTGCCTTTATATATACAAGCTACTATAAAAGGAAAAATGTATCAGTGTATCATAGTTTTTATCATGTATCATAGTTATGTAGTTCAGTCGTTTGTATGTCGCTAGTTTTTCAACTGTAATAACCAAGTAATAACCAAGTAATAACCTGGTAATACAATATAATTACAAATAATCATGTAATAACCAGGTTATAAGTTGGTAATAACCAAGGCAAGTCTGTCTATAATTTAAAGCTTATTACCTTTTAAAAGCAACATTTTTAAACTGAACAATGGAAAAACACCAACAGCCATATATGAACCTAACTCTGAGAGGCTCGGGACGGCAGGAAAAGAAATAACCCAGACGGCGAGTCAACACCAAACTGGTTAAACTGGGCTTCTCTAAAGTCACCTGCTTTGCTCCATTAGCCCTTTCATTTGCATTTGGTGAAACTGCTCCTATATTCAATGTACCGTTAGCGGCACTCAAACGAGGCGCACGTCGAGTTGAGGCATTGAGGAATCAGAAGGCTCATAGGGGACTGTTAGCGTTGGACCCACATCCACACTGTTTGACTGTGACCGATTCTGGCTTAAGAGGCCAAAACACATATTTGTCACCTCAAAACAGCGAAGCGGCTGCTCCTGATGATGTGTTAAATTCGTCACTTTGTTGCACGCACCAAGGAGGGGCAGAGGAAGCGGACCATGTTACACCAAGTCATGAACAGGCTGGCGTGACTGCAGCGCGCCGCACTTTTGCGTCACGTCCTGTCCAGACGCCGCCCCTAACCCAGCTCAGAGTGTTTCCAAGTTGGTGAGAAAAGATCTGACACAGACAATATCCTGTTGAAAACGCAAATCTGACAACATGAGGACCAGAAAAGTCTACTGGACTTGGTCGAGTCACCAAATTAAATACAGGAGGAGATAAAAAAATACATGAAAAAGGGGCAGATTGAAGCAGGAGTGACGGGAGAGGAGAAACACTCAGAGCCCGCGTGACACAATAGCAGCATCTTTGCATGACCGTGAGGAGGAGGGAGAGGTCACGCATGGAAGGGGGTGGAGGGTGGGGGGGCAGCGTGTCTGAGTGGGAAGAAGGAAAAGGATGTAGCTCGCTCAACCAACACCCTCCTCTACTTCCCTCCCCTCCTTTTCCTCCAAAACCCAAAAACAAAGCACACAGTTCCTGCTTTGGCACTCGACCAACAGAATCCATCTGCTTTCCCCCCCTGTCTTCTCTCTCTTTCCTGAACAAAACCACATTCAGCTGTGGAGCTGCTGTTTGTTTCCAAAAGTGGTACGACATCCAGAGAGCTCATCGCAGCGAGTGCCAAATAAGAGAATAAATCGATTGTTTAATGTAAAATTAAACATTTAGAATTTTGAATGCTTGGATATAATTGAGCTGTGTAGTGAGTGTAATGTCCATTAGAGGGCAGCAGTGCAGCCATGGCAACGCCCTTTAGGGGGCAGCACTTCAATTAGTCAAACCTCTGCATTATTCCAATAGGCAAGGCAGCTTTACTTACATAGCGCATTCCATACACAAGGTAACTCAATGTGCTTTACATAGAATACAATAGAACATTTAGTATCTGTGTGTATGAGAGAAACATTAAAGTGGTATAGCAATCAGTGTGTTTGTGAGTTAGTAAATGTGTAATAAACATTGAATGACGTTACCAATGCCCTGATGATCCCGCTGACTGTATTTAAAGTGCGTGTGCGTGTGTCAGTAAATGTGTAATAAACATTGAATGAAGTTACCAGTGTCTTGATGATTCCGCGGTCTGGATTTAAGGTGTGTGTTTGTGAGTGTGTATGCGTGAGCTAATAAATGTGTAATAGTGTAATAAACACTGAATAAAGTTACCAGTGTTACTGACAATCCTGCTGTCTGGATTTAAAAAGTGTGTGTTTTCGTGTGTGTGTGTGTGCGTGACTTAGTAAATGTGTAATAAACATTGCACATTAACCTGTGCTTTGGTTACCAGCCTTTTCTGCTGAGCATTTGATGAGTAGTTGGAGTTGGATGGAGTTGCTCTGATCAGCTCATTGTGTGTCAATGTACGGCTAGATTACGAGCAATTCCCATAATACTTCTTTTTGAATAGATTGTAATGACATGTTACATCCCACACACCGATCTGCTCACCTGTACATCAGCATGTCAATCACAGCAGGAAATGGTCTATTGGTTCACCATTACCAACGATGGAGACTTGATGTCTGACACACGATGCAGTCACACACGCGTGAGTAAGGCGAGTGTGAGAAGTGTTTTGTTCCCCCACCTCGTTTATGAACTTGATGCATTCCAGAAACATGTAGTCTGGGTGATGCTCGTTGACCGCCCGCTCATCAACAAAGTGCCGAGGCTCCAGAGTTGGGTGATCTGGGAGGAGATGGACAGTAAGCGCACCAACTCACCACCGGGTGTCAGTATTTGCTTTGCCAATACGTTGCATCACTTCTCCAGATTACATTTATTCAAAAACCTTTTTATCATTGATTCATCTGTTACACCACCACGACCACGTGCGCAGCTTCTCACTCTCACCTATGAGTTGGGAGCTGCCCCATATGAAGGGGAGAAACTGGAAGTCGTCCAGGCCCCACACGCCCTGGCTCCCGGCTGGCTCCATTCTGTAGGTCCTCTGCAGCTTCCGCATCACTGTCAGATACCTGCAGCGTGATAACCAGAGAGTCAGAACCAAGAGAGATCAAGGAAAGTACAGGAATTATTCAAAAATATCGCATGAACTGAAACCTGTTGAGAAATGTGAGGTGCACATCTGCTGTAACAAAGTTTGTTTTTTATTATTATTTTTTATTTCATTAATTAAAACAAAAATCTAAACAATATACAACATACACAAATCTGAATGAAAGGGAGCAGAAAGAAGAATAATCTTACATAATCTGCCCCTTTACCCCAACAAATCAATTTACAGAGAAATTCAATTAAAAAACAGCAACACAATAAACAGCAATAGCAACAAAATAAAATTGCTGTCAGCCAACACGGAGAGTCACGTTCCATTTTAGTTCCCAAAATACAATTCCGTCATTCAACAAAACCAAATCAACGTAACTAACATTTTTCAGTATATTTCCTTAACATAGTGGCTTTAATTGTTCTTCTAAATGTACATTTTGATTTTGTCCTGAATCTTGTTTTCTTTTAACGTTCTCTGCTTTCTCTTTTTTCAAATGATGTCTGAATGTTGTTGGTAACGTTTTTTATGAGCTTTAAACATAATTTGTGGAATACTGTAATCCACTAATTCCTGAAATGGAGCGCAGAAGGACGAGCTCACCTGTTAAACACCTTAAAAACGATGGCCAGCTGATCGTTGACCCTGAGAGCCCCGACCTTACACAGGCAGCAGAGGAACGCAGCAAAGGCAGCTTCATGACCTGAGAAGACAAAACACTCCGTTTGTGAACATCAACACGACACCAGGATCTCAAGCAGCCCCTGCTGTTCCCCACGGGGGAGTCTTGAAATGTGAGGACCGGCACCGGTTCTTCCTCTGTCTATTGCGATTCACAAAGACGTTCTCGTTCATCATCTGAGTCGTAATCACTCGTTTGGATCTGATGTTCCTGAGGTGGGACAGCTTGTAGGTCGTGAAAATGTGCAGTTAGTTGATAGCCGAAGGTCAAAGGGCCACAAGCTTAGTCTCTGATTGGGATTCAGCATCTGGTGAGCTCTACATTTCAACGCTCTTTTGCTCCCCCCTCCCTTTGAGAGAATATTTCAAAGCTACGGTGGCCTTTGAGGACAAAAAGCCCAGACCATTGCCCAGGTTCATGTGGTACAATTACACCAACGGGGCGGGGCTACGTCAACGCCATAGGTGGCAACATGCTGGCAACCAGGTGCATTGCTGGGTGCAAGTTTGTCCTTTGTCCTTTTCAGCTACCGTAGAAACATCTTGGAGCCGAGATGGCCGCTGCCGGACCTCCCATGGGTTTTTACATGGATCATCCTAAATAATGGATCAAGATAAATACTTTTAAAAAATGCATTACAAGCAATTTGCACGCTATTTACATATACTTCATAATATCTGATACATGCTAAATATTATTACACACTGACACTTTAAGTGGCTAATTCTAAGAAAATAACAATAATAACAATAATGCACCCTTTACAGATATTTATATATATTTAAATGTTAATATTGAGGTCGTTCCGTGCTCATGTTCGGCGTGTTCAGTTCAGAGTGTGTGTCCTGATGGGACGCGGACAACATGAAGGTCTGCTCTGGATGCCAAAGCATTCGTGAGGAGCCTATTTTCAATCACTTTATAACACTACAAATCTGTCAGACGTCCTGGTAGATCTGCCTGCAGGCCAACACTGAGCAGACATCTCTTTCACCCGGAGAGGCCATGCACAGCTCACTGCTGCCCCCTGCTGCTGGGGATCATCAACACGTGTGCACCTCTCTCTCGCGCACGCACACACACACACACACACACACACACACACACACACACACACACACACACACACACACACACACACACTTACTTGAGCTGTCCCCGAGTGATGACATCACCCAAGATGCAGGTTTAATGGGGCCTCCTAAAATTAGACGCTCCGTTCTAGTGCAGGATTAATCAGCGGGAAATTACTTTCAGGGGAGTCTGACTGTCTCACAAACATCAGTTAAGGTGCAGTTTAGTGAAAATACATTTGTGTTCTGTGGCAGTTGCATCAAAGACAGATGTCAGATGATTAAAATGTCAACGAATGGATGTTGGATTTTGTCTACAGGTTATTCAAACCAATGACTCTCAGACAATCCAACTCATATTAACTCATTACACCATCAATGTAGCAGACACACGGAGGACCTGGCAGATGTTCTGACTGACATTGTCAACATCTGCCTCAGTCAGGCCAGCGTCCCCAGAAGCTTCAAAACATCCACCATGGACCAGTGCCAAAGAAATCAGTGGTATCCTGTCTGAATGACTCCTGTCCTGTGGCACTGACACCAAATACGATGAAGTGTTTTGAACAACTTGTCAAACCAAGCATAAATAAAAACGGTTAAAATCGTGCCCCTTCTAAAATGGCCATCCCCCCTTTCCATCCCTTAAGTCAATCAATCAATGAATGTATTTTACTGCCGTTTCAACATTAATTTTGCGCATATTGAGTAAACTCTTCAGATTGTACTTTACAGTTAGTATTAACTTTCAATTAAAAGTATCTGACATGTAAAGTCCATAACGTGAATGTTGTTTTAGGAGTATAATCATTATCTCTATGCTTCAACAATAATCCAAAGGGTGCAGAGGGGGTCTCCCACCTTCTGCGCTGTTATCAGCACAAATGATGTCCCCATCTGATCAAATCCACCATCCCCCCTGATTTCTCAACACAACGCGAGTACTGACCACAAAAAAACCTCTGCAAGAACCCGGTCCATTGATTTCAGTCAGCGTTTAACACAATCATCCCCCAGAGACTAGTGGAGAAACTCCTACTCGGCCTGAGCTCAGCCACATGTCTCTGGATCCTGGACTTTCTAACGGAGAGACCACAGTCTGTCCGTGTTGGAAAAAACAACTCCAACTCCATCATGCTGAGCACTGCAACCCCTCAAGGCCGTGTACTTGGTCCACTGCTGTTTACACTGTTAGCATACCACTGTGAATCCAGATTTGAGGGGAACCAGATCATCAAGTTCTCCGACGACACCACAGTGGTGGGACTCATCCATGGAGATGAGGAATCAATGTACAGGGAAGAAGCCAAACACCCAGAGGGCCGGTGCCAAGAGAACAACCTGCTGCTCTACATGGACAAAACGAAGGAGATGATTGTGGACTTCCGAAGGCCGCGGCCCGAGCACGCTCCCCTCTGATTCAGGGGCCACAGTGGAGAGAGCATCAAGTTCCTCGGAGTGCAGATCTCACAGGACCTGAGGTGGACTGAGGTCGCTTTCACACCTGACCAAGTGGACTCAGTGCGATTGGGGAGCTGAAAGTTGCAACATTGTTGCATTGATCACTTGGTTCGGTTCTGCTTTCACACTGCAATTTTTGAAGCACACCAAACCTTTTGAGCAATGTCACACGGTTGAAAGGGCCCCGGCCATCAGCTGATACAGTGCTAAATACAAATGGCAAACATGGAGCAGCATTGGAAGTTTGCTAATTTGGGGGTTTTGTTTCTGTTCTTTATATATCAAATGCACTTGGCTCAGCACGCCGTGCAGTGTGACTGTGAGGCAGCCAGCCAGACAGCACATCGCTTTTGCATTTTATGTTGCACGACGGCAGCAGCGGAGGAAAAAGCTACAGAGACTCATGAAAAACTACGAGGTGTTTGCGTTGCTACACAGACGGCGATGTGACCTCATGGATTACAAAGATGGTCTGGTCCTGTATTTGGTCCGGTGAGCATTCACACTGCATAGGAACCACACCAGAGTTCACTTGCAAGCGAACTGAGACCCCCGTTTCCAAGTGGACCAGAGTTCGCTTGTTTGGTCCACACCAGAGTTCAGTTACGCTTTCACACCTTCCCAAACGAAGCAGAATATCCGAGGAAACCAACTCTGGTCCGTGGAAAACAGACCAAACAGCTCCCCCCCCCGTGCCGGTACCTGTGCCGTAGTCTATCCTGGTGGAGTTCCCCACCGCCTCCTTCAGGTACACGGCGATCTCAGCAGCGGCCGTCTGTTTGTCAGCAGGAAGTATCGCTGACACCAAGGCCTCTGCTTCCTGAAAATGAGGAAAGTGAAACACATTAGAGTCACATTTGGGCTGCCGGCAGACGCAGGTGAATCATGAAATCAGATCAGACTCCATCAGTTTTCTGCTCGGCTCAAAGGACTTCCTGAATGTGCTGCATTTTTGTGACCGGTGGAAGGTGTTGATTTAAGTACCAGTGGTGGTTCGTAAGAGTGCATAACTATTATTATCATTATTATTACCATTATTATTGTTGTTGTTTATTGTTTTGCACCTTTCTTCTTGATTATTTGGAAGTGAAATGAAACAAAGTTCATCTTTATGAAGTGATCAAGTCAGCAGTTACCCACAGAAGCATTCCCACTGGTTACTTCTCCTCCATTATTCTACTCTACTTTTATTCAAAACACGTAAACATTTGAGGCCTTTCCTGTATTGATGCGTTTCATCTCCCTGCTCATATGCAGACGGAAGAATCTCCACATCACGCAGAAATCATGTAGGTTCCTTCCACTGCCTGAAAATGGTGGGTTAACTCGGGATGATGCGGGTCCTTTCTGCAGTGTGAAAGGGGGTCACTCAGCATTTGGACCTGGGTCACATGACCCTGTAAGCGACTCAGGTTGCCTCGCCCCTGTAGTGGCCGATTGTTTCAAGTACCCTCTTTGGAGGCAAAAGCCCGTGTTTAGGTGCCCTCCTCATTGGCAAAACATACCAACTGCCCTCCTGGCTGGTTAAAACATGACAAAATGTGTTCTTGGGAGGCAAAAAACGTGCGCTAAAGTGCCCCCCTGGTTGACCAAACACACAAACTGCTGATGATGTAACGTGACATAGCAGCTACACACCGCATCCACAGGTCACATGACACGGTGGGGCGAGTGAGCACGTAAGGTTCTCTCTTTATTCTCAAACACGAGTGAATTAAGCATTTGTTGGCGTCGTGTTGGTGAGTGCAGCCCACGGCTCCGCCCACAGCTCACATGCTGTGTCCCAATGCAGGGTCTGCATCCTCGGGAGGCTGCGTTTGAAGTGTGTGTGACGCCACAACGCCGTGCGAAGGCCGTCCCATTTCACTCGCAACTTGACGGCTCCTTCAAATGCGGCCGAAAAAGACCAGCCTTCCTCTGCCTCTTTTCGAGGGACGTGTCGGTGTTTGGGGGATTCCGTGACGTATGGCTGAGTGAGGGGGCGGGGACGTTTGGTGACGCAACCAGGAAGTCCTCCAGGATAGAGCGCCCCAACGCAGCAATCCATGCGACAGGTTACATGCTACACAGGCTCTGGAGTGTGCGTTAGAAGGTGCGCCACCAACCTGGTCCAGTTTGGCGAACCAGGTCCTGTAGGCCTTGTTGCCAAAGCGGGAGGGCTGGTCCACCGGGGGGGTCTCATTGATCCAGCGGTCCAACGTCCCCAGCAGATCCAGAAGCTTCTCCACTGTCTGTCGCAGAGGGAGGCAACAACAAATCTGCTTTTACATGATTCTCACCTGCAAAAGAGAATTTTACTCATTTGTTTGTCATTGACCTTTGACCCTGTCCTACTGTTTTAGTCCCTCAGGTTTTAATTTAGCGCCAGTGTTTCCAAAAGGTGGCTCTTTCCTCACCTCAGGTCTTGGCGCAAAGCCAAGCCTCTTCAATGTGAGAGAAATCCAGTTTGTGTGCTCGGTGTGTGTATATTCATGTGTGCGTGTCTCCAGGGTGCAGCTGGCGCGTCTACGCTGCGACGTTCCATCAAATCATCAACAACGCAACAACAAAACAGCTTACAGATGTTTGTCACACAGCTGCAAACGGCCAACATACCTCTGAGACTAAATATTCACTGCTGATCTTCTGTCCCTTCACACCTTCGTTGAGCGTCAGGACGAAGCCCATGTAGTCGGCGTACGCCTGCCGAGAGGAACCACATGTGGTTTCAGTCTGCTGCTACAACCTTGAGTGAAGATCAACAATGATCTGACGGGAGGCGGCGGCGGCCCACCTGAGAGCGCTTCCACTTGCCCATGTCAGGAACCATGCTGATTTCTTTCTTGGGCACCATGAAGGAGCCCCCGAGCCCGAGGGCTTCATCCTCAGGAGTGGACCCTGAAAGCAGAGGAGGACAGGGTTCTGGCAGGTGGAGCTGAAGTTGAGTGCAGGCTGCTGTGCTGGTGACGTCATTCAAACACAAACACTCAAACGTGTCTCCCCCTCACAGCTGTCACGGTGGCGCCACCTGCAAACTTCAGAAATGTGCAGAGAGACCTCTAGGCTCGGGACAGCGGGGTGTGTGTGTGTGTGCGTGTGTGTGCGTGTGTGTTCCTGCAGTTATCTATCAAGTTTCATGGCTCTGAGCCTCGCGTTGGAGAGCAGCGACCCGCGGCTCGGTTCTGGTTCCGCAGACACGCGAGCCGAGGCGGCAGCAGAGCCCGCAGAGCCCGCAGAGCCCGAGCACACCCGGCCGAGCGTTACCTGACTGCTGCTCTGTTTCCGCCATGGCGAGGATCCGTCTTCTTCGTGCCTTTCTGTGGTGTTTGGACGGAGCGCTGCTCACTGCCGCTCACTGCCGCTCACTGCCGCCCCCTGGCGGTGCGGAACATGTGCAGCATCGTGGGCTCTGAGGTCACTGCTGTTTTTACACGGAATGTTTTTTCACCTGATTCTTTGGTGTTTGAGACGATTTTACACAATTGTTTTATGTTGAATTATTTTACTCTGAATTTTTTATGCTGATTTTTTTATTGTTGATTTTTTTCAGACTATTTTTTGATGAACTTTTTTTTAGATTGAATTTTCAAAAACTGCATATTTTGATACGTCGATGTTTTTCTTCTGATCGATGGTTCTGAAAGTCCGAAAAAATCAGTTTTAGAAATTCAAATTCACAAATCTCTATATTTTTGAAACAGTTTGTGTTAAAATGATGATTAATAATGAATGAAGTAAAGAGAACAGAAGTTCACAGTGAGATGAAGGAGAAACGGAATCACAAAGTCTGTGGAATCTCGTCCTTGTTTTGTCTAGATTCATTTGACCTCCATGTTTATGTTTCCTTGAATGGTCATTTATTTTGTCTTCACGAGCTCACAGATACCTGATATCAGAGGACCTGTTGTGGCCCCGCCCCCCT
>CAESWR010001055.1:405303-428134 GCA_903171835.1 Mullus surmuletus
GGGGGGGGGGGCATGGTGACGTCACAACCCTTCGTCAAAGTGTGGCGAAGTCAGTAAGTGGCGGAGTAGCGATGTAGCCACGTTAGCTAGCTGTTAGCCGCTAGCTGTTAGCCGCTAGCTGTTAGCCGCTAGCTGTTAGCCGCTAGCTTAGCTTAGCTTAGCGGAGCTGCTAGCTAAGTGGGTGAAAGGTGTCGGAGTTCCAGCTGACGTCAGCAGGGACGCTCTGACAGCTGATGGAGGCGCTGAGCGAACCCGGACTCCGAGGCGGAGGGAGAGAGACACCGGAAGCTGCTCCTCATGTCCGAGTCACGTGAGGCGGAGTCCGACGAAGACCGTGGTTCGGTGGAACTTTGTGTGATTGAGTTTGAGTCGGAGTGCCGGAGCTGCTCCCCCCTCGTGTCTGCTCTCTGTGGAGCCGAAGCGGGTCTGTCAGAACTGTCCCCGAGCCGAGCCGAGGCGAGGATGCGCAGGTGCCTAGCAACAGTTGCTGGAGCGCAACCACAGCAGGTGCCCCAACACAGGTGGGTGTGTGAGTGCTGTTGCTAGGCAGGATGAGGCTCCGGTGGCTTTGATTCCCACCTCTGTTTTCCCATCGAATCCCAGATATTTCAATACATGTTTAAAGTATTGATACCAAATCAGCTGTTACAAATGTCAGCATCGCAGTGTGAAACTGCATTATGCCCTCATTAAAAAGCACATCAGAAGACTTCAGATGGTCAAGTCAACATTTATTTGACCCTCAGGAGGGAGAACGATTTCAGGTTGGACTTCATTCAAAACAACTGGTTGTCATATTCTGCTCAGAAATGTGTTTGATGTGATTGCTGCCTAGCAACAGTTAGCAGGTGACTCGTGATAGATGGAGCTCGAGCAATTGTTGCTAGGCCCGGATAACATCGCTTGGCCCAGTGAACACATCACAGCTCTGTGGAGCCGCCAATTGAGCAGATTCACAATACTAATTAAATTCACCTTAGTTTTATTGATATAAAGCCAATTCACAAGACTCATGGTTTGGCGATCAGTCTTGGAGTAGAGAGGGAACAGCACGAGGGAGAACAAAACAACATCCTCATAAACATGCAGATGAATCCAAAGCAAAGATCTTAACCCATAAGGACCCACGGTGTCATGGTTGTCTCACGCCCTATAAACGTTCTGGAAGGTTCCATGTTAAGCTAAATCCTTGATTTTTCACTCATGAGGTCCCAGAGCAACACCTGTAGCTCATTTATGATAGGTCATGTGACCAGTGGGAGGAGCTTGTGTTCTCTTTATAGGGCGTGATACAACCATGTCACCGTGGGTCCTTATGGGTTCATGGCTCTGGCTCTTTGTGGTTTAAAGCAAGATCTTATTTCAGCAGGCACACAAATGGATGTAGACTGCCCTCTGCTGGTGAAATGTTACTTTTTTTGGTCTGAATCATCAGCAGCAACACAATGTAAATATCCCTGTGAATCAGTCGTGCTCTCTTCTGTCTCACAGTTGAAGATGGGGATGGCGAAGTCCTGCGGCCTGATCAAACCCTGCTACTTGGTGAAGCCGGTGTCGGCCACGCGGGTCACGGGCCGATACCTG
Organism: Mullus surmuletus; assembly: GCA_903171835.1. Taxonomy (NCBI): domain Eukaryota; kingdom Metazoa; phylum Chordata; class Actinopteri; order Syngnathiformes; family Mullidae; genus Mullus; species Mullus surmuletus. The sequence continues at coordinate 406,888 of CAESWR010001055.1, forward strand.
ACGCACCAGAGTGGGCTGCCCGGTCTGCCCGTCCCCCCCCTGCAGCAGACCTGTGAGCGCTACATCAGAGCCCTGGAGCCCATTGTGGAGGTGGACGAGCTCAGGCACACAAAGACGCTGCTGGATGATTTTCAGAAACCAGGAGGTGTTGGAGAGCGACTGCAAAGGAGCCTGGAGAGGCGAGCAGGCCGCACCGAGAACTGGGTGAGTGGAGTCACAGAGCTCCATCAGAGCAGCACTTTGGGGAAACGTCTGCTCTGCAGACTCTGAGTGTGTGTGTGTGTGTGTGTGTGTGTGTGTGTGTGTGTGTGTGTGTGTGTGTGTGTGTGTGTGTGTGTGTGTGTGTGTGTGTGTGTGTGTGTGTGTGTGTGTGTGTGTGTGTTGGTAGCTGTCAGAGTGGTGGGTGCAGGTTGCCTATCTTGACTACCGGCTGCCTGTGGTCGTCCATTCCAGCCCAGGGTTGGTCCTGCCTCGCATGAACTTCAGTGATAAGCAAGGACAAATCAGGTGATCACACGTGTTGTGTTTGAGGTTGCTCAGTTCTGGCCTAAGTCATACTGTGATTATTTTTGCTTTTTTAAATCGTCCTGATTGTTGGAGACCAAACTTGATTGGTTTAGTAGCGCTGGAATGGAAGCTCGGGTGGCTGATTTGCTATTGCTTGTGTTGTCATTGTTAAAATTCTTCTTTCTGTCAGGTTTGCTGCCAAACTGATCGCAGGCGTCTTAGATTTCAAGACAATGATTGACAAGTGAGTGTTTTGGTGTTCTCTGTCTATCAAATGTGCTCTCATTAACACCGAATGTGCACTGCTAGCATCAGTTTGCAGGTTAATTTGTCCAATGAGCAGTGAAGTGCATGTGAGTGCAGTGACGGGAAGAGCTGCTTGCTTACTTAAATAATTTAAAAAAATGTAAATGATAAAGCAGGAATGAGCAGAATAAAGATCTGAAATGATCTGATTCCATGCATTACACGCTGTATATTGATCTTTAGTACATAGATGGTGACATTTCAGGCTCTAGCCCAGTCTGTCTCCTGAGCAAATTGTATCATGAGAGCAAACTGTGTATGAGATTATGGAGGTTTTTTGATTTTGTCCTTCACCATGCAAAGACCCATGAGATTGAAGCCCCCCCACGTCCTGCCTTCTTTCTGGCATCTTGAGAACCCATACTGGTCCAGGGCTTTCAGTGTGTGTGCGTGTGTTCGTGTTTTGCAGTGAGACCTTACCCATTGAGTACCTGGGAGGTAAATCCCTGTGCATGAACCAATACTACGAAGTGCTGTCGTCCTGTCGTGTCCCCGGCCTGAAGAGAGACTCTGTGGTCAACCACGCCAAGAGCTCCAAGCCCCCGAAACACATCACCGTCGTGCACAACTTCCAGGTGAGAAGCATCACAACATGAGCGTGCACCGAGGGTTTGAAGTTAACCACAAACACACCAAGTCAGGTCAATGCTAATGCTAATGCTAACAAGAACTTGGACCGAGCCTTTTTCTCTTTCTTTCTTTTCCCCGTCCTCTTGGAATTAGTTCTTTGTCCTAGACGTGTACAACAGTGATGGGACGGCACTGAGTGCCGACCAGCTTCACGCTCAGCTGGAGAAGATCTGCAACGCGTCTTCACAGAGCAGCACGGAGCCGGTGGGCATCCTCACCACCCTGCACCGGGACCGCTGGGGCAAAGCCTACCTCAACCTCACCAAGGGTGAGCTGACGGAGCTCAGCCAGTGTGGAAACGTGCTCAGCGTTTGCAGCATGCAATGCTCCCTTAACTCTGTGTGTGCACGTGTGTGCACGTGTGTGTTCAGATCAGACCAACAGTGAATCTGTGTTGGCGATCCAGCGGAGCATCTTCACAGTCTGCCTGGACGGAGCGATGCCTCGGGGGTCCGAGGAGATGTACCGCAGCTCTGCCGGCGTGCAGATGCTGCACGGAGGCGGCAGCATGTGGAACAGCGGCAACCGATGGTTTGACAAAACCCTTCAGGTGACGCACGGAGGCCTTTTACATCCTTGATGAAACAGAACTTCACAGTTGGAACAATTGAAGAAAAAAAAACACCACTGAATAAATAATACTTTCTATACTGAACAACACAACATAACACTTAGACATATTTAGACACATAGGAAATGTAAACCAAAACATGAGGTAACCAATTTAATTTTCTGTTGCCATCAGCAAGAAGACCTCCAAATGTTCCTGTCCCATCTGCTCCTGAGACCAGTTTTGATGAACTTCAGCTTTTAGCGTATTCATTTATTTATTTCATACATTTTTCATTTGATTTAGGCTATGAAGTGGAGCGGAGACGCTCGGCCGCCCGACAGTCGTGCGTGCGTGCGAGCGAGCAATGACAGGTGTGAGTGGGATGAAGCACAACAGTAATTGGACATGAACTCAGGGGGGCGGGCTCTCACACACACACTCGCATCACATCAAAATAAAAACTCACTGGCCTGTAAAGCAGTAAATGTTTAAAGTGCAATTGCAAAACCGAAGACCTTCAGTCGATAAGGGTGGAATGTCCCGTGCACGGCGAACCAAACAGTCCAGTATTTTACAGAGTAGTGTTACATCCCTGACACATACACATGCGCACGTCTTTGTTTCCCACAATAATGCTTTGGTGTGGGTTGTTTGCTCAACGTTTTTTTTTTTTTTCAATGATTACATGGAACAAACTCAACAAACTGACCACTGGAAACCAAGAAGTATCTTCCATGGTTTCCTGTGGTCGGATGGTTGAGTTTGTTCCGTGTAAACAGACATGCGTCGCACTGTGTCAAACACGTTGGACTGATGAATAGAACAGTTCTGCTGTGTCTCTTATCCTGCTGTCATGCTGTTTACATCCATTATGTCAATTTCCAGTCAACCTCAGTCACCAGAGGGGCTCTGTGAGTCTGCATTTAGTCACCTTGAATGGGGGGGGGGGCGAACCTAGGGATGGTAACAATTAATTAACGGTAAGAATTTGATTGATAAAGTTGAGCTACTTGCGAATTAAATGCCACCTAGCATTTTTAAACACAATACACCGGGTTTATTATGGTTAACTAAAACTGAAACTAGCAGTGAAAAAATAATTTTGTTAAATGAAATAAAAATGTAGATTTTTTAAAATACGAAAACTAAATAAAAACTACAATGAACTTTACAAAATAACTAAAACCAAACTGAATTGCAGATAAAATCAGCTTTGTTTTCGTTGAACGTTTCGTTTTCTCCCTTGATTCTTCTACAAATTAAGGCCTTCATCCTAATACCTGAAAAACTAAGACTAAAGCTAAATAAAAACTAAACTAAAACTAGTCAATTATGGAAAATGAAAAATAAACTAAAACTGCTTAATCACTTGCTCAGCTAACTAAAATTAAACTGAAATAAAAAAGTGAACTGAAAATCTAAATAAGTATAAAAACTAATGAAAATTTCCAAACTATAATAACCTGTCAATACACATGCGAGAACGGGTGTGAGGTGATCATACTGAGCGCCAGATCTCCACTCTGTGTCCTCAGTCACAGAATTTGGAAGCTGGAAATTGAAATGTGCAAATCCTCTCTTTGCAAGCCTCGAGGATGGAATGTGACGCAGATTTATTTACGTGACCTCTGAAACGTCCTGTTCTTTCTTGCAGTTTATTATTGGAGAAGATGGTACCTGTGGAGCCAACTACGAGCACGCTCCGGCCGAGGGCCCGCCCATCGTGGCCCTCATTGACCATGTCGTGGAATATACGTGAGTGCTTTGAGAAGACTGGAGCTCTGTCGGAGTCTGCGTTACTTCTCAAGATCCGCAAACACGCGCCGCCAGAATTCAATCATGGATATGCAAGAGTTTATTAGGATCAATGAGCTTTCTTTCCTTACGCTAAGAACAGGAGGAATCCAGAAATGTCGTCGCCACCGTCGTCGGGGGTTTCCTTGCCCACCCCTCACAAACTGCACTTCAACATCACGCCTGAGATCACGAAGGACATCGAGGAGGCCAAAGGCAGCATGAACAGGTGAGCATGCATCTCCTGTTGAGCCCGACGGACGGAGAGCATCAGCGTGTGAGCGTCCTCGCGTGTCTCCCTCAGCCTGGCCGAGGACCTGGACATGAGGGTCACCGTCTTCACTCACTTTGGGAAGAATGTCCCAAAGAGCCACAAGATGAGCCCCGATGCCTTCATCCAGATGGGCCTGCAGCTGGCCTACTACAGGTGAGGAGGCCGTCAGTATGTCTTCAATTCAATGAGGACAATCACGTTTCCAGCCCACAGGAAGCCAGTGATTGTGCTGCCACCAGAATCTTCATCTCCTGCCGATTCTCCACTCTTGTCCCTCGCAGAGCGTTTACCTAAAACTAGTCATCAGCATGGTCAATGAATTGACTTGGGGTTACCTTGGAAAGCACAGCCTCACATTTCTGACATTGCAAGGCGATTCAAAGACTTTTAAGAATCCTCCCGATTGGAACGTTTGGCCACTGAACAAAGCAGAAGTTCATTTGCGTTCACTTCCTGAAGCTGGGGGCTGTTAAGCTTTCCAAGTGGTTTCAGTGCTGTTGTCTCTGTCCGTGCAGGGTGAGCGGACGCTGCTGTGCCACCTATGAGAGCGCCTCCCTGAGGATGTTCAGACTGGGCCGGACCGACACCATCCGCTCGGCCTCCAGCGCTTCTGCTGCCTTCGTCAAAGCCTTTGATGATGTCACCAAGCAGGTGTGGTTGAGTCGATGTTTGAATGTCAGCAGCATCTCAGGCCGCCTCGGGGGGCCAGCTGGAGGCCTCACACATTACTGAGGGGAGACCTCCTGAAGGTGGACGCCAGCATGAAGCCAGTGATGATGCAGTGCTCCTCATGTTCCTCTCTTCCACAGAACACGGAGAAGTTGGATCTGATGGAGAAGGCTGTCAGAGCTCACAGGTCCTACACTAACATGGTGAGGAGGACAACCCTCTGCTCAGATGCTCACCCACTGTCTCCTCCTCCTGCTGATGAAGCTGATGTGTTGCTGCTCCTCTCCCCTCCTGTCAGGCGGTGAGCGGCCAGGCCATCGACCGGCATCTGCTGGGTCTGAAGATGCAGGCTGCTGAGGAGAAGCTGGCTGTGCCTGATGTCTTCACCGATGCCTCCTATGCCAAAGCCCTGCACTACCGCCTGTCCACCAGCCAGGTGGGTGTCCTCCTCTCAGCCAGCAGAGGACAACCAAACACAACACATTTTTGTCCAATTATTGTGTGTCCTCTCCTTTCCTCTTGTCTCTTCTCCTCTTTCTTCTCATGTCCTCTCGTCTCCTCTCTCCTCTTGTGTCCTCGCGTCTCCTCTCTCCTCTTGTGTCCTCTCATTTCGTCTAGTTCCTTCTCGTCTCCTCTCTCCTCTTGTCCTCTCCTCTGTCCTTTTCTGTCCTCCAGTCTCGTCTCCTCTTTCCTCGTGTCTTCTCGCCTCATCTCATCTCCCTGTGTAGCCTCATCTCGTCTCATCTCTCCTCCTGTGTCCTCTCATCTTGTCATGTCTCCTCTCTCCTCTCGTGTCCTCTCCTCTCCTCTCTCCTCTTGTGTCCTCTCATCTAGTCTCGCCTAATTTCTTCTCGTCTCATCTCCTCTCCTCTCCTCTCCTCTGTCCTCTTGTGTCCTCTTTCCTCTTGTTTCCTCTCGTCTCCTCTCCTCTGTTCTCCTCTCATCTTATTGAGAGAGGAAACTCTCCTCCTTTGTCCTCTCATCTCATCTCGTCTCTCCTCTTGTCTCCTCCTCTCCTTTCCACTTGTGTCCTCTTGTCTCATCTCGCCTCATTTGCTCTCGTATCCTCTCCCCTCGTCTCCTCATCTCATCTCCTCTCCTCTCCTTTCCTTGTGTTGTGTCGTCTCCTCCTTTCCTCTGTCCTCTCGTGTCCTCAGTATACATGCAGTAAGTAAGAAACGAGATTTCCAGTTAACGGCTCCTTTTATAATGTTCCTCGTCCGTCTGTCCTTCCTCGCGTCTCCTCTCAAGGTGCCGTCCAAGACAAACTGCGTCATGTGCTTTGGCCCGGTGGTGCCCGACGGCTACGGCGTCTGCTACAACCCCATGGACCAGCACATCAACTTTGCCGTCTCCACCTTCAACAGCTGCAAAGAAACGAGCGCGGCACGTCTGGCCCGAGCCGTGGAGGCAGCGCTGCTGGACATGAGGACGCTGCTGGAGCAGACGCCCCGAGCCAAGCTGTGAGCGTCCTCCGCTGTCCCTGCTGCTGACAGAGCTCAGCCACCACCATGACCTTCTATTAAGTGCCAGTACTCTATGCAAGAACATTCTATGTTTGGGAACGTCTATGCTGGAGTGATCTACAGATGAGCTTCACCGATCCATCAATCATCGATCCATCTATCATTGATCCATCGATCCAGCCCTCTGACGGCTGCGGAGCTCCATCAGTGAGGTCAGAGGTCAGCACGGGGGGAGAAGGTTCATCATTGAGCACATGAGAAGAAAGGAATCATATTTGACATAGAGCAGATTGTAAACGGAATCGTCTGTTGAGGAGGACGTGATTGTTTTCCTCTCTAATCAGCTGTGAGATCATTGCAACATTAGCAGAAGCATTAGTGGAGCACTTTATTCTGATGTGGTGAGGTGCCTGCTGGGAAATCTGTGCGCTGCAGTTCCCTGGAAAAACAAACAAACAAAAAAAACAGCAGGGAGACATGACGGACTCCTCATACACCCCTGAAGGACTTCATCACTTCTGATTTCCCTCATCACCATGCTCTCACTCATCGTGCGTGTGTGTGTGTGTGTGTGTGTGTGTGTGTGTGTCACAATGTAATAACATGACTTTTGAATAAATTTTGGCTAGATTACCTTTTTATTTTTCAAAGTGTATTTTCTTTATGACACATTTGAACATGACTGTTTGTGTGATTTCAGGCCACTGGCGGTGATTCGCTCTGTTTCCACATCACCACTTTTTTTTTACATTATTTTAGGTTTCCAGTCGCTTTGCTCTCTGCCTCATTACCACAACAGCTGCATTCCTTCATTGGTTCGTCCTGACACTGGACTGACCGACTGCAGACACGCACGCACACACACACACAGTGAGAGTTTATTACTGAATGTTGTGAAGCTGTGGAATTATAACTGGAGAATCAATTGTCCAGCAAAACAAAACAAAATCGATTGATTTAACCCTTAAGAGTTGCTGGGGATGTTTTTTGTCCAGAGGTTTTTTGACCATTCACATTCAGAGGGTCAAGATCCCCCAAAATATTTGATATTTGATATGTATCTTTCGGGCTGAAGCTGATTAACAAGACTGACTCATTTGAATTTGGAAAAAAATATGAATATAGGATATTTTATAGCAGTCTTTTGGAAGGAGACGTTTTTTGTCCCCAGGGACTAATAAGAGAGTTTGCTATAAAAATCTGTCACTGCAGAAAAAAAATCAGAATGCCTCAAATTCAATGTAGCTGCTAATCATTGAGCATCTGAGGCTCTAATAACGACGATTGAGAAAGTTATTTTAAGGAACTCTGAGGGTTAAAAACATATTTCTTGAAGCACCCGTTATTGGTTCCTTTTTTTTTTTTTTTTACCCCCTTCTGCAGTTATTTACCCTCTTGTATGTGGTGTGAGTTTTATTTAGGGCCCGAGCCACTGCTGCAAGCAGCAGGCAAAGGCCCTCTTGTTTCATTTTTATTTCCCTCCAATCTGGGTGGAGAGCTGCTCCCACATACACACACTGCATGTGTTTACTTTGAAGTCACTTCCTCAGAAGTCATCTGAAGTGCAAGTTCTTCAAGTCTGGTCAGGCCAGCGTGACTCATCATTACCAGAACGCAGCAGCTACGTTCCCAGTAGCCGGATCCACATGGATTTCACAATCATTATCAGCTCAAGAGGAAAATGGGTTTGCAGAGTGTTCCACGCACTACAGGGTGTGTGAGTGAGAGAGAGAGAGAGAGAGAGATTGAAGAACTGATTGAGGAGTAACCTTCAGTGGAAGCTCTGCAGCTGCTTGCGCCTCTTCCTCGGGTGAGTGTTTGGATTTATTCCTGTGAAAATGCTCTAAGCTGGCTGTCGACCTCCTCAGGTATCGACCTCACAGACGATGCTCGCTCTTTCTTGAAGGACTAAAGATGACACCGCACACACACGTCGTGAGAGTCGCGGAGCTCTGGTGTCTGCTGCTCGTGTCGATGTTCTGCAGGAGCACACAAGATGGGAGCGACAAACAAACTGGTGTGTATGTCTCAAACTCCTCAAGCTTGACAGATATTCCGAGGCTGGTGTGAATGTTCCTCCAACTTTTTAAAAGAAGAAGATTAAATCAGATTGTCTGGATTAAATATTTTCATTTGTCTATTTTCATCATTGAGATTATGGGGTGATGTTTGTAAAGCGGCTTGACAGCAACATTTTGTCACATTTAACGTCAAACAATGTTTAAAAAGGTGATGTGAATTTTTCAATGTCACGTTTTAGCACATTTACAACAGTATTTGTTAATTTAGAAATATATCAACCCTTCAGAGCTCCTGGGGAGGATTTGAGTCCAGAGAGCTTTCAGTCCATTCTGGTCGTGTTGGATGAATGAAGCTCAATGTTTCGAAAGGAAATTCATTTTCTTTCAAAAGTGAAATTCTGCTGTGCCTTCTTAAACTAGAACTAACCAGGAACTCATAAAAGAGTTTGATATAAAAATCTGTCACTGCAGAAAAAAATCTGAATGCCTCAAATTCAATGTTGCTGCTCATCATTCACCATCTGAGGCTCTAATAATAATAATCATTAAATCCTCCTTGAATTGCATTGGATGGAAATTATTGGAGGTTTGCGTTTTTCTTTCCTTTAAAATAATTTTTTGATTTAACATTTGATATATACATTTCAGGCTGAGGTTCATTAAAAAGACTGACTCATTTAAAGTGGAAAAGATTATTGAGATATGATATTTTTGCAGCAGTTTTAAGGGAGAGGACATTTTGAGTAGGATTGAGTTTTTTTTGAGGAACTAAATGTTAAATCTAAATCTTTAGGGTTAATTAATTAATTTAGGTAAAAATATTTAGCAAATATGCAAATTCACACTGCCAGTGTGAATTAAAACCAACTTAGTGGGGGAAATGAACACGTGATGATAACTTTAACTACCTCACCTAACAAAAAACATGTTTGGAGACATTTTACTTGACGTGTTCTTTGAGTTTTTCGTGTCTCTATGTTCTATGGAGGGGGTGGGTTTATAAGCTGTGCTCCAGTCAGTCACCAGGGGGCAGCAGAAGCCCAAGCGAGGAGTTCATGATGTTGAAGTTCAGAGAGTGTTGGGTCTCAGCCCCGTTTAATCCTCAGACAACCAGCTTCTGAGAGCGTCCAGGCCACCATTCATCTCCAGGAGGCCGCCATGTGTTCCTTCATACCAGAGCTTCACAAACTTCACGAGAACTTCCAGCTCTGACAAACCTGTTTATCAGGGCCCTTTCTAGCTCGGGCCGAAGCAAGATGCTGTTTGGGGGCCCCTAGTTTGTCAAACTGCGATGAGGAGATTCCTAACCCAGACAAAGCTCCTTCAGTTATTAAGCAAAATTGTGATGTACAGTGTCCCTCTAAAGCTCGTGCCCAATTACAAAGTTGTCAGTTTTATGAGTTTTCTGCATTAATTTACACATTGGACTCGTTAAGGAAAGAAAAGTAAGTGAAATTATCTACTGTCACAATAGTCTTCTTTAAGATAATAAACACGATGCACGTTATTCATAAATCACAATGGGTTTATTGAAACGAGCTGAACATGCAGCTTTGGTGACTTGGGTTCCCAAGCATTCGCTTAGTTCGCCTATAGCAAGAAACGGCTCTGCTGTTTTCACCCCTCAGGTGGGTTTCTTTGTGGAGCTCAGAACGTGACCCTGAACGCCTCCAACCAGAAGATCCTGCTGACGTGGGAGGACGGACCCCTGTGCGCGGCGGTGGGCGGCGTGCTGGTGTATGAGCTGGTGGTCCTGGTGGAAAACCAGCAGCTGCATCACGTGAGGCTTCATGAGGATTTTAGGTCCACTTCAACCCTCCTACAGTCACAGACAAACATCACATCAGATCCTGGGTTTCAGGATGAAGTCGCTGTGCCGCCTGATCAGCTGGGCTCCACACACCGCTGGAGTTGGAGGTCCCCGCTGGCGTTGGAATGCGCCGCCCACTCGCTCCGGATCCGCTCCCGGTTGAGGGACCAAGGCGGCCCGTTTCAGGAGGAGCTCACGCCCCCTGGTGGGTATTGGCTGACTCAACCGTCATCAGAGCTCTCCCTCACTGTCAGCAGACGCTGACCTGCTCCTCCTATGTTCCTCAGGAGTGGAGGCCTCAGGGGAACCGGCCGTTTATCCACAGCAGGACGTCTTTGAGGTTGGAAGCAGAGCGACGTTCTGCTGTGTTCTACCAGCAGGGGAAACTTTCCACAGCATGTATCTGAGTGGGTACCAAACCGTGGGGAACATCACTGTGTTCAGTGATCGATTGGTTGCCCTGACGATTGATCTGAAGCAAGACTCAGGATCCAGCTTCACCGACGTGATCTGTTGGACCAACACGTCTGAGAACGGGGCGGCTGTTTACATCGGCTGTGAGTAATCGATTACTCCAGCAGACACCTCAAGGTCTGAAACACCATCCTGATCATTAGTCCGTTTTCCCGCAGACCCACCAGATGATCGAGATCTTCTCTGTGAAACCCGGGATTTGGAATCAGTGGAGTGTGTGTGGACGGTGGGAAGGGACACACACATCGCTCTCAAGAGTCCGACCCTTTATGAGCTGCTGGGCAGGTGACATCATCTCTAAAAATATAGAACATAAAGAGCCGGTCAAACGTGTCGATGCTCAAAACTGTTAGATTTAATCACACTGTTGTTGTTCGGATTTTCATCCTCCGAAAGGATTAGTACCACTCGGACACGTAGACTTGTCTTTGTAGAATTTACTGATGGAAAGATCTCAACTCACAACTTGATGACTTGGTAGGATGAAAGGTCAGAATAGATCATATCATGTCAGTTCAAGTCAGGTTATAATCCTGGAAATAACAGATAAAGCAATTAAAATCACATTCTTTCTCTCTTAATCTTAAGCTTGATTCAACATATGTAATATTGAAACCTGACCAATGGCGTGCGTGCGCCCGATGAAATAGGTAGCAGATCGATGATAGGGAAAAAAAACTGGCTTTGAACTCGTCTACAACAACTTGGTTGGCATTGATTTGCTTTGATTACAGCATCAAGAAGTTAAATCAAAATCCTTTAGTCCTTTGCTGAATGAACACAACAGTTGTAGTGATTTCAAGATGTACCAAAGTGTTTTCCAGAGAATCACAATTTGAACCAGGGCCCTGAGGGGACTGAGGGGCCCGAGCCCCCTTGCGACCACCACCCCCTGTTACTCCTCCGCCTTGCGACCGTCCCCTCGCACGGCTCAGAGTCGCTTCCTTTGATGTAACAGCAGTCTTTCTCCAAGGGCCCGCTTGATACCTTTGAACCACTTTGGTCAAAAAGGTCTGGGCCACTGTTCCAAAAGGTCCAGGCCATTGTTGTTATGTCGCTGCTAATTTTCTATATGTCTATATGTTAACACAGGGCAACACTGACTCACTTATTACTGTTTTCTACCACTTCTCCTGGTCCTCTTTTTATTGCACAGAACTCAACCTGTTACATCGCACAGGTGCCACCTACTGGCGACTATTCACATAGCCCCTTCAGCTGAAGGAGTCTCCTACATAACAATTGTTCCAAAAGGTCCAGGCCACTGTTCCAAAAGGTCCAGGCCATGCACCTTGGATGTACCAAAAGTCTTTAATGCCTTTTCATCTTCACCATTTAAGCCACTTCGGTCCTCGTGACGTTAAGATCACGCCCTTCGATGTAGCAAAATCCTTTGACTACCATGTGATCTTGACTGCCCTGTCTGCTAATGGGCGGAGTCTGCGCATGCTAACATTCCCCTATGGGAGGAGGTCCTTCATTGACGGGCCGCAGAAATCAATGACATGATGATCAAAGTGTTTGGGCCTTTGAGGACACACACTTTTTTTAAAAGTCTCGAGCCACTTTACATCTTTTTTGGGGGGCACACCACAAAATATAGACATTTTCCCCGGGCCCAACGATCCCGGAATATGTCACCACTGGAGCATTTTTAGGGGGGATCAAAATCGCGGTTATGTTCAAGGAATAAATGATGATAATAAATTCCCCCAAGCTTTCAAGCTGCCCTTTTAAAAAAGAGAAATATTTCTTTTCATTAGACTGAAAGTTGATTCTTTTGTTTGTTTGTTTTTTAGTCCGTGTCTAGAAGGGCAGAAAGGGAAATGTTCCAAAAAGATCCAAGTGAACGCCGGAGAGCAGAGCTGGACTTTAACGGCCCAGAACCAGCTCGGCCGGAAGCAGCTGACAGACCGGGCCGACCCGCTCAGGCGAGGTGCTGCTCCCGACCTCTCAAAGCTTCTCACCACTTCAAGTTCTCCTCTGACCTGACGGCGGCACCTCTCCTGTTTCAGTGCGCATGTTCTCCCCGGTGGGCCTGACGGTGTCGGCTCGGAACGCCACAGACATCCGGCTGACGTGGAGGTGGGAGGGACGAAGATACCAGAACCTCAGCATCACCTGCCAGCTCCAGGTGGAGCACGGGGGGAGCAACGCAAGCGTGGGCCGAGCACAGCAGGAGAACCTCCACAGTGCTGCTGCTCCTCTGCAGAGTGAAACATCTGGAGTTGGGTTGAACGTCATGTTTCTAAAGAACCTGATACCGGACTGGAGGTACACGGCCAGACTCCGCTGTGGAGCCGCTCCACACTTCTGGAAGTGGAGCGAGTGGAGCTCCAGCGTGGAGTTCAGAACCCTGGCCGATGGTTGGTGAGCACACGTCCAAGGTTGAGAGACTCCAAAGAAGCAGTTTGACACCTCCAGGGTGTGTGTGTGTGTGTGTGTGTGTGTGTGTGTAGTTCCAGATGCTCTCGATGTGTGGATGCAGAGGACGGACAGCGGAGTCACGATCATGTGGAAAGTAAGTTAGAGGAGGAAACACGACGCCCCGAGTGAAGCTGGAGTTGTGAGTGAAGCATGCTGGGTAACAAAGTCCTGATGCCTCTGATGTCTCTGAAGGAGCTCCCGGCCAACCAGAGCCACGGACGCATCCTGGACTATGAAGTGACGTGGACACACACCGAAACCTCGCAGAGACTGAACAGAAGCGTGGTGAGACGCCGCCTGGCGCTCACGCTAGAGCGCCGCGAGGAGCTCAGCGTCAGCGTGACAGCCCGGAACGCCAACGGAAGCTCCGCCCCCTCCACCATCACCATCCCCAGATTCAATCCAGGTGGGTGGACGTGATCTCATGACCCGCTGTGCCTGCTCAAGGTCACTAACTCTCAGCTTTTCAGAGGTGGCCTGTGTGAACTCCTCCAGGATCTCAGGAGGTGACGGTGGCTTCCTGCTGTCCTGGTCTGCCAGTCCTGCAGCCAGCTGTGGCTACGTCCTGGACTGGTGTCCAGCTTCAGGCGCATGCAGGCTGGACTGGGTGAAGGTGCCGCCCCGTGTGACCCGTGCCCAACTTTCCTCAGGTGAGTCTCCTGCTTATGTCACAGCAATGTTCTGCTCTTGCGATGCTTCACCTTTGCTGTCGTCACGTCAGGAAGCTTCCAGGAAGGGCGGAGGTACCTGCTGTCAGTGTACGCCTGCACGCCGGGACCGCCGCTGCTGCTCCAGACGCAGGAGGGCTACATCCGGGAAACCAGTAAGCCTCAGAGAGACCACCTGTCCGAGGGCAAGAGATCCAAAAAAATGTTTTTGATGTAGAAGTTTTTATATTGATTTTTGTTATGCTGAATTTTCTACACAAATTTCAGACATCAAATTCTTTCACACTGAATTTATTTTATCATTGAGAAAAAAATAACTAGCAGAAATAAAAATGTGTGCTAGAAATGTGATGGTTCTGAAATTAAAGTCAGATTTTGAAACTGAAAAAAGTCAGCAGCTTTAGAAATTCAGACTGAAACTCCGATGGCACGGATGTACCTCCATTTCACTTATGTTGGCCTTTGACCTTTGCCAGGGATCCCGGACGGCCTGTTTCGGACTCTGCGGTGGGAGCAGCAGGGTTCAGACGTGGAGGTGCTGTGGGAGCGCGTGGCCTTCAGGGAGCAGAGCGCCTTCATCCTGGGCTACAGCCTCCACTGCCGGGACCACCACGGCCGCCTGGTCGCCAACGCCAGCACAGGTACGCACCCGCCCGCCGCTCCCGCGTCTCAGCGCACACTGAAGCTTCCTCCTCAACCATCAAACTCTCCGCTGGTCCAGAGCACCCTGAGGCCACCAGCCTGACCCTGAGGAACCTTCCCATCAGCTCCTACACTCTGACGCTGACGGCCCGCACGGCGCTCGGGGAGTGCGGTGCCTCGTACGTCTCCGCCACTCTGAACTCCCTCAGTTAGTTGCTCCTTCTTTCTTCTGGGCTCCTCCAGCTTCTGCACCATCACGGTTCAGTGACTCTTCTGCTCTTCTTCTGCTCCTCCTCCCCAGCTGATAACCTTGTCCAGACCGTCTTCATCTCTCTGCTTGTCGTCTTTGGCCTCCTGTCCCTCGCTGTGATCCTTTGCTACAGACACTGGACATGGTGAGCCGGCGTCTCCTCTTTTCCCTCGTTGATGTTCTGCTCATGTCGTTGCCATGTGACACTCAATCATCTACTCGACAGCATCAGGAGGAAGGTCTACCCCCCGATCCCGCAGCCCGTGCTGAGAGACCACTGGCTGACATCCCTGGTAAGGACATGAGAACTTCTCTTCTCGTTCCTTGAGGTCAACATGACGCTCTGAGAAGCTCCAAAGCTGGTAAAGGCCAGGTTTGGTTGAGAGGAACAGATGTGCATCCACATCTGCATGGGGCTGATCTTCAATAGGGAGTCAGTAATAATGGTCACACATCACACAACAACACCTACTCACCATGTGAGGAACCGACCCTGAAGAGTTCCTGGGGACGTTTTTTGACAAAATTCCTGAAAAATATATTTAATAAACATATATATTTGATGTGTATCTTTCAGGCTGAAGCTGATTAACAAGACTGACTCATTTAAAGTTGGAAAAAATATTAATATATGATATATTATAATAACATATGCACACTTTTTGTCCCCAGGAACTAATAAGAGAGTTTGCTATAAAAATCTGTCACTGCAGAAAAAATCAGAATGCCTCAAATTCAATGTTGCTGCTAATCATTGACCATCTGAGGCTCTAATGATAATAATCATTAAATCCTCCTTGAATTGCATTGGATGGAAATTATTGGAGGTTTTGTGTTTGTTCTTTTTCCGATTAAAATACTGTGGAGTTACGTAAACACACTGGCATTTAGAGAGTTAAAATCCCCCCAAATAACTATTTCATACATATATTTCCGGCTGAAGTTGATTTAAAAACACTGACTCATTTAAAATGGAATAAATATTGATGTATGACATTTTTGCAGCAGTATTTAGGGAGGGGACGTTTTACATCCTGAGGGACGATTGAGAAAGCTTTTAAAGGAACTCTTGAGGCTTATTATTGTAATCACACTACTTTACGCATCAACACAACCGATTTTTTTTAAATGTTTGTATTTGCAGTCCTTGCAGCTTTCAGCAGCTGCAATGGTGCTGCTTTTATTGTCTGATGTTCTGATGCTCCTCATGTCTCTGTGTTCTTCCACGGTGACGTCAGCAGCTCTGAGCTTTCCTCATGTCTGTGATTGGTCCAAGTTGGAGTCGGTTCTTTTGTTTTTTTCTTAACCATCTCTTGTTTGGTTTTCGATATGTCGCCCTCTATCGGAAGTCTAATGGAAAACTTGCCATCAAACATGTATTTTTGCTCTGCGTGTCGCTCGCGCGTGTGATCATCCAACATGAATAAGCACTCGCAGATCTGCGCAGACGGAGAATGGGGCCCACTGGCGGAACCAATAGGAATGTCCACCAGGTGGATTTTGCAACATGAAACCATTTTTGTTTGACTCAAATGACGGGCGGTTAAAGAAGTAAGAATTTCAATACAAACCAAAATGTTAGGCTTCTGAGACGGATGAGTCAGTCCGTCACAGATCCCAGGAAACAGCACGATCATCACCTGATGACTCACCGAGGCGCACTGCTGTCCCAAGCTTCCCCTTTACGCTCCCTGTTGGTGGGCACCAGGGTTGCAGAATTCTGGAATTTGACGGGAATTTGGGGGAACTGATAGAAAGTGCATGTAGCTGCTCATATCCATGTATGAATATGACACATGCTGGTTTGTTATAAGCAGACATGCATGCAAACATGTCTAATGCCATATTTCTAAATGACATTATCAAGGAATTTTCAGGGAATTTGGGGGAATTGTCCCTCACTGAGTCTAACTGTCATGAAAATAGGCATCAATATTTGTCATAATCAAACATACATGCAAATATGGCTGATACAACATTTATAAATGACACTCATCAGTTTCTACAACTGGAGAACATTGATGGTTTCTTTCACAGAACAACAAAAACCATGAATGGTGAAAAATCTAAGAAGGTTCAGGATATTTTCCTGATGTTCCCTCATTGACACCCCAACAAAAGTCTACTCATCTTCTACTCATCAAAGACCTGGTCCTCATCTTCTTCATTCATCCTCATTTAAATTGATGGGAACCCTGAGAATTTCCCAGATTCCCAAGCTAAAATTCCCACAGACATTTTCGGGACATCTTTACTGAAATTTACTGGAAATGTTCCATCCCTTTGCGACCCTCGGGCCGCTGATGCGGGGTCGCCTGCATGTGCTGCTCAGTGTGGAGGACCGTTAGCTGGCAGGAGTCTCATTGCTGCATCTGTGGCTCTGCAGTTTCTCTTCTCACTGTTGGGCGTCTCGTTTTTGTTTTTTTTCTTTGAATTTGAGTTAATTTTGTGTGTATTTGTCCTTTTCCAGCAGGAGCCAAGCTGCTACCCCATCCGCATGGACGTGTGTCACCACAGCGAATTCAACAGCCCTGTGGTTCCAGAGCTACTCGGTAAAGCAGGAGAAGCTGGGCGGGGCGTGTGTGTCAGCCGGGAGAACAACACACACTCACACACACACACACACACGGCCTACTGCAACATCCTTTGGCCGGATGGAACCGAGGCAGCGTCCACAGGCGTTTATCCCAACCCTTCGTACGACCTGATGGTGCAGACTGAGGGTCAGCAGGCCGACCTCGGGCCTGACGGCGGCAGTGGTAGCAGCGGCTACCATCCGCAAACCCCCCCCGAGCCAGCGGCCGAGGCCCCCGCCAGCCCCATGTCGGTGGTCTCCACGTACATGCTGTTGCCATGTTTGCCCCCTGAAAAGTGACGGGGATGGGGGGGGGGACCAGGTCTGCAGCTTCTGTCTGGGGAGGGCGGAGCTTACCTTAGCGGGAGGACCAATCACCTTGTTCAGGTCA
Organism: Mullus surmuletus; assembly: GCA_903171835.1. NCBI lineage: Eukaryota > Metazoa > Chordata > Actinopteri > Syngnathiformes > Mullidae > Mullus > Mullus surmuletus. The sequence continues at coordinate 424,345 of CAESWR010001055.1, forward strand.
AATATACTGGTTTCTTACTGGCTGGCCTGCAGCTCCACTGACAAACTGGGCGATTAGGCCACAAACACACTCACTCACTCAATGCTTCACCTCCTGGAATGCTGAAAAGTGTTTGCGTTGCGTGATCATCGAAAAGGGGCTTTGGGAGTTCTTGCTCAGTCCCACACTGTTCCTGTTTATATTTGACACATTTGTTTTCAGATTTGGGGTTGAAGTGTTTCCATGTTACACGTCCTCGTTCCTTCAGTGTTGCAATCAGATCATCGGCAGGTTTAAACTGCAGCAATGCGGAGGTATGTCTGTGCCATCTTAGTCACATGACCCACAGATCATAACTTGATTGGCTGGACGTTGGATAAAGGAGACAGGGATCGGTTGCGTCTCCCTGGTTACCTGGATGTTGTCTCCGTCTCTTTTTATACCAAATCTTTTTATGTACACTGAATTTCTTGATTTTTTGATAGATTTTTACACCATATTTTGTGGTTTTGAATTTTGTTACACACATTTTTATTTTATTATTTATTATTAATTCTTTTATAGTGGATTTTTAAAATATTGTGAGACATTGAATTTTTTTTACACTGAATTTACTTTATAATTAAGAAAAAAATACCTAGTAGAGATAAAAATCTGTGCTAGAAAGTTGATGCTTTTAAAATTCAAATATTCATATTCAAACTCCGACGGCACAGACATACTTCCATACAGCAACCTCTCAACATCACACGTGACACACAGCAGAGGGCGCCAACACGCCGTAACCAAATCATCATCAAGGACATGCGAGCGCTTTCAGCCGCTAAAGATGTGACGACTGCTTTGGTTCTGGCTGGAGTTTCCATCTTCAGCAGGATGATTTCAGACTTGTTGTGAGGCTGACGGCTGGTCCTGGTGGTCCACGCCGCCCCTCCACTCCTGATTCACATGTTCCCTCTCCCTGTGAAAACAACTCTTTGTTAATGTGCTCCGAAGAAGTTGGTCCTCTGCTGTTGATGGGTGAGCAGAGCAGCGTCGGGGATCACTGCCAGCTCTTCCCTCCTGCTCCGGCCTCGCTGGTGTTGGTCGGACGTTACTGCACTGAAAACGCAAATGTTCTTGACACTGGATCCTTTCTTGCTATTTAATCGTCTTATCTGAGGACTTGAAATAAATAATGGTTCCTATTTTGGAGCAAAGTAGCCAATAACCACCCAGTAATCACTCTACCTTGCTTCCACATGTGAGGTTTGATTTAATACTTTTTGAAGAGCAGCATCACCAGAATCAAAACAGGCGGTAGTGAGAAGAAACATTTCTATCGATTTAACATTAAATGGAATTTCATCCAAAGAGCACACAGCACACGAGGACTGGTGAGGTGGAGATGTTCCTCACGCGCTGACAGCTGGAAGCATCTGCAGCCACTCTACATCTTAGAGCAGCAGTGTGTAATAAGAGCTTCGTTCATTTTATGAAATAAAATATATACGATGAAGTATACATGTGAACAGTGTGTGATGGCTTTTATTATGATCTCAGAATGATCCATGTAAAAGCCCACAGGAAGTCCATCAGCGGCCATCTTGGCTCCATGATGTTTCTACAGTAGCTGAGAAGGACAAACTGTCACCCACAATGCACCTCTGCAGCACCTGTGGCAGTAACAGACCTGAATGCTGGTTGAAACAATGTTGCCACCCATGGAAAAACAAGAGGAAGTAACAAGGAAACAGTCGTAGTAGTAGGAACTAACAAGGAAACAGTCGTAATAGTAGGAACTAACAAAGAAACAGTCTTGGTAGAAGTAGGAAGTAACAAGGAAACAATCGTAGTAGTAGGAAGTAACAAGAAAACTGTTGTAGTAGAAATATGAAGTAACAAGGAAACAGTCATAGTAGTAGGAAGTTACAAAGAAACGGTCTTGGTAGAAGTAGGAAGTAACAAGGAAACAATCGTAGTAGTAGGAAGTAACAAGGAAACTGTTGTAGTAGAAATAGGAAGTAACAAGGAAACAGTCGTAATAGTAGGAACTAACAAAGAAACAGTCTTGGTAGAAGTAGGAAGTAACAAGGAAACAGTCATAGTAGTAGGAAGTTACAAAGAAACGGTCTTGGTAGAAGTAGGAAGTAACAAGGAAACAATCGTAGTAGTAGGAAGTAGCAAGGAAACTGTTGTAGTAGAAATAGGAAGTAACAAGGAAACAGTCGTAATAGTAGGAACTAACAAAGAAACAGTCTTGGTTGAAGTAGGAAGTAACAAGGAAACAATCGTAGTAGTAGGAAGTAACAAGGAAACTGTTGTAGTAGAAATAGGAAGTGACAAGAAAACAGTCGTAGTAGGAAGTTACAAAGAAACAGTCTTACTAGAAGTATGAAGCAACAAGGAAACGGTCATAGTAGTAGGAAGTAACAAGGAAACTGTTGTAGTAGAAGTAGGAAGTAACAAGGAAGCTGTCATAGTAGAAGTAGGAAGTAACAAGGAAACTGTTGTAGTAGAAGTAGGAAGTAACAAGGAAGCTGTCATAGTAGAAGTAGGAAGTGACAAGAAAACAGTAGTGGTAGAAGTAGGAAGTGACAAGAAAACAGTAGTGGTAGAAGTAGGAAGTAACAAGGAAACCGTTTTAGTAGAAATAGGAAGTAACATGGAAACAGTCATAGTAGTAGGAAGTTACAAAGAAACAGTCTTAGTAGAAGTAGGAAGTAACAAAGAAATAGTCATATTAGTAGGAAGTAACAAGGGAGCAGTCGTAGTAGAAGTAGGAAGTAACAAGGAAACAGTAGTGGTAGAAGTAGGAAGTAACAAGGAAACAGTAGTAGTAGTAGAAGCAGGAAGTGACAAGGAAGCAGTCATAGTAGAAGTAGGAAGTGACAAGGAAGCAGTCATAGTAGAAGTAGGAAGTGACAAGGAAACAGTAGTGGAAGAAGTAGGAAGTAACAAGTAAACAGTTTTAGTAGAAGTAGGAAGTAACAAAGACACAATATTGGTAGAAGTAGGAAGTAACAAAGACACAATATTGGTAGAAGTAGGAAGTAACAAAGAAACAGTATTGGTAGAAGTAGGAAAAAACAACAAAATTGTAGTAGAAGTAGGAAGTAACAAGGAAAACGTTGTAGTAGTAAGAGGGAATGCTCTGCAGTCCTGATGGTTTCTCCTTTTGGTCCTCTAAGGACATCGTTCTCCCAACAAACCATCGCTGACACACACACTCACCACACACACACTTGCTCTTACACTGCTGTTTTAAGGGTGTTATGTGCAGGATTATGTCCATCCTGGGATGTTTATTTGTTGGCATGGCAACTGTGCCGTGACATCATTCCTGTCCCGTGTCTCGCCAGTAAAGTCGCAGAGGGAGACATTACCTTTGCATGACCTTCACTGAATGGACACATGTTGGACTTTCCTTCTTTCACTCTGGATGTTGTTCATTCACAGTCAAACTGACGTCACTCTGATGATATTGGCTGTTCGGGGGCGGGATTAATTTTTGCACATCTGAAAGTTATCAGCGGCCATGACATCATCTGAACAAACAGGAGTGATGACATCATACTGTGTCAGAGGGAGACAGATTGAGTGACTGGAGATCTGAGTCCTTCCAAAGAGAGTCAGGAAAGGAACCCAGATGTTTGTTTAAATACCAAATCTGTGACGGCCGACCAGTCTGACTTCCAAAAGGTTAGACGAACCTCAGCCCAGCTCCGCTGCAGCTCCAGTTGATCTGCAGCTCTGAGGGCATGAAGTTGCTGGTGGTTCAAAGACCTCCTTGATGAAAGGTCCTTCTCAGATTGGGGGGGGGGGGGGGGGG
>CAESWR010001056.1:37462-50112 GCA_903171835.1 Mullus surmuletus
TAATCTTTATGAATAATTTAAAGATACTTTTAATGCTTTTCTAACACTTAAGAGTTCCTGAGGACGTTTTTGGTCCATTTAGAGGTAAAAATCCCTAAAGAATATCTGAGATTTGATGTGTATCTTTCAGGCAGAAGCTGATTAACAAGACTGACTCATTTAAAGTTGAAAAAATATCAATATATGATATTTTTACAGCAGTCTTTTGGAAGGAGACACTTTTTGTCCCCAGGAACTAATAAGAGAGTTTGCTATAAAAATCTGTCACTGCAGAAAAAATCAGAATGTTGCTGCTAATCATTGACCATCTGAGGCTCTAATGATAATAATCATTAAATCCTCCTTCAATAGAATTTGATGGAAATTATTTGAGGTTTCGTATGTTTTTTCAGATTAAATGTATTTATCGTCCGGAAGGACAACTGAGAACGTTTTTTTTAAGGAACTCTTAAGGTTTAAAATATTGTCATTTTCAAATTGATATAAATGCAAGTGTGATTAAAAAAGAACAGCAACAGAATAGAATAACTTTTTTCTGGTCATTGGGGGTCTTCCTGGGGTTGGTGACCCCCTGCTCTCGCCGCCCTGAATCGTAGCATTAGCTACTACCACTAAACATGAGTACCAGCAGCAGCGGCTCCATCCCGAGCCCCCACGGACCCTCTGACGCTGTGTTTGTGCTTCCAGCTGGGGGCTGCGCTCGGCCCCTGGACCCCGGCCCCTGTCGGCAGTACGAGGTCAGGTGGTACTACGACCCCGAGGCCAACGCCTGCGCGCAGTTCTGGTACGGAGGCTGCCAAGGCAACGCCAACAATTTTGAGTCGGAGAGCCAGTGCCGGAGCTCCTGCGTCTACACGTAGCAGACGGCTCCTCCCGAGTGAAGACGCTCCGAGCCTCACGGGGGGCCGGGCGGACTGACCACATCCAGACCACCCTCGAAAACGCCACCGCCGAGGAGAACCCGGAGCTCCTCGCGCTCCTTCAGCCTACATTCACACTGCAGCTGCTCCCGCTCGCCTCTGGATTCCCATCGGGGGGTTTTTCACCTCCCGCTCTGCAACCTTCCACAACCGTGGAAACGTGATTTCTGTCTCCGACCGCAAACGCTCACGTGACGCCTCGCAAAGACGAGACGCCAGCTGTCAGTCAGACGCTCCTCGCTGCGGCGCCGCGGCTTTCTACCTCAGGAGCAGAGGTGTCAACAGTGTTCATTACTCAGGTAGAAGAGCAGATACGAGCGTTTACAAAGACTTCTGTAGAAGTTGAAGTATCAACTCCAGTGTTTTGCTCAAGTCAAAGTGTAAAAAAAAACAACTTTAAGGGCTAGTTGGTGTTTTTCTCCATGACGCGTGAACAACACGCGTTCAAAAAAGTAACACATTTGCATCACCAATTCTTGGCAGTGAAAAAGTCCAACCTCGCAATCAGCCGACACTATTTTTCCGCCTCCTTCCTCCTCCAGCTGATGATGCTGCGCACAGTGAAACGAAGGGAGGGAAAATAGTGCCGGCTGATTGCAAGGTCGGACTTTTTTGCAGCCAAGAATTGGTGATGCAAATGGATTCCTAGTGAGGATCTCTTACAACTTCATGTCAAAAAAATCCCAACTATCCCATTAAGGAGCAAAGCCTTCTAAAATCCTCCAGCTCTCCCCCCCACAGGCTCCCACAGAGCACTAAGGAGCCCACCTCCCCAAAACACTGTTTCTAAAGACCATCATGACTTTCATGTTATATTAACATGTTTCAGCTCATTGATGCTCATTGACAATGAAGGTGTTTTACTACAATGCAAATACATGAAAGAACCACATGTGAACTTCTGAGGAATGGTTTATTCTTCTCATCCAACCAATCAAATTCACTCTATCTGGATGGCGCCATTTATCTGGAAAGGTTTTTGGGGTTTTTGTGTGTTTCTTTTCCAGCAATGACAAGCCGGAATGAAATAGGAGTAACGAGGCTACTTTTTTAATGTAAATGTAAGGAGTAAAAGTAAAAAGTTGGCTGAAAAATGACGGCTCCAGTAAAGTATAGATAGGAAAACGTTCTACTGAAGTACCTCTGCTACTTGACACCTCTGCTCGGGAGAAATGTTGTCCGGGTCTTTGGAAAGAAACGCTCAGTTTCAAACATTGACTATGTTTTATACCATTGCATAAACTTTTGGGTACGTTGTAGTGTGTGTGTGTGTGTGTGTGTGCATGTGTGTGTGTAATCTATACCCAACATGATGGCAGAACATTTGCCATGACAGGAGTCGGCGCCGTCTAAAATCCTCCAGCTGTCCCTGATACGTCATTCTCGGAACAATGGCAGAAACTTGTTCTACTCGTTGCATCGTCACACCCCAAACCACAGCTCACAGAAACCAAACTGCATTTTCCAGATGGCACAACTCGCTTTCGTTGTTGTTTTTTTAACTTTTAGTTCCTTAAAAAAATAATTCTCAATCGTCCCTTGGGACAAAAACGTCCCCTCCCTAAAAACTGCTGTAAAAATAACTTTACTTTTTTTTTACACTTTAAATGTGTCAATCTTTTTAATCAACTCCAGCCTGAAATTAATTAATGGGGGGATTTTAACCTTCCAAAAGCCAGTTTGTTTATGTAACTCCACAGTATTTTAATCAAAAAAAATTCAAATGATTTCCATCCAATGCAATTCAAGGAGGATTTAATGATTATCATTATTAGAGCCTCAGATGGTCAATGATTAGCAGCAACATTGAATTTGAGGCATTCTGATTTTTTCTGCAGTGACAGATTTTTATAGGAAACTCTCTTATTAGTTCCTGGGGACAAAAAGCATCTCCTTCCAAAAGACTGCTGTAAAAATATCATATATTCATATTTTAAATGATCTAAATGATGAGTTATCTGTCTAAGTGATCAAAAAACGTCCCCAGGAAGTCTTAAGGGTTAAAATCGTTCAAGAACAATAGACTTTTTACAGTCGTTGCACAGTGTGTGTGTGTGTGTGTGTGTGTGTGTGTCACTGTTGTTGAGCGTTTGCTGGCTCTCTGCCAGCCGGAGGAGCAGGTGTGACCAACTGGTACCAGTCAGACGTGCGGCGCTCCCACTGCCCTGTGAATGTAGCTTCTCCTCTGCTGTAACATAAGTAGTGTGTGGATCCAAGAGTGTGTGTGTTCCGCTCGAGGTTTCACCGTGTGGAATTCCCATGTGTTTGTTTCCTGCTGTTTTCCGAGGGCCGTGTCTTTGTGAGGCTCGTCCTCCAAGCAGCCGGAATTCAAACCTGTCGTTGGTATTTTCACGTCATATCGTAGCTTTGTTGACGCTCCCTGCTCAAGCACTGTATTTTAGCTCCTAACACGATTTACTACTAACCTCCAACATGTTGTTAGACGACACGTGTAAGATATATTTCTGTATTAATTGTTTAAACACAACAGAAGGAATAAACTAAGACACTGTAGCTCAGCTAAACACATTTTTTTCAATAAAGAAAATATAATTTCTTACAAATTGGTCTGGTTTGATTGATTGGCAGGGTTTGATAACATTTGTACAAACACGGTGTACAGCAGATCTCATCTCCTTGGTCCACCTTAACCCTTGAGAGTTCCTTAAAAAAACTCTCTCAATCATCCCTCAGGATGAAAAACGTCCCCTCACTCAAAACTGCCCTCTAAATGCAATTTTGTTTATGTAACTCCATAGTATTGTTATTGAAAAAAAGAAAATCAAATAATTTGATAAACTGCAGTTCAAGGAGGATTTAATGATCATTAATATTAGAGCCTCAGATGGTCAATGATCAGCAGCAACATTGAATTTGAGGCATTCTGATTTTTTCTGCAGCCAAAATGGCTTGAAAATAAAAAGTAGTTTGGACCAAAAACGTCCCCAGGAACTCTTACGGGTTAAAAATGCATATAAATAACTAATAATGGATCCTTTCAAATTATGGATGACAAGTTTTGATTCATAACATTTTATTGCAGCTCCGTCCAACGGATCCACACACACTCAAAACAGCGTCTGCAGTTGGAATGTGATCTTGGTGCATCAACCGTAAATTCTATAAACAGACGATGGAATCACAGGAAAAGCTTAAATTCAACGGGAACAACAGCAACGGCAGCCTCCGTCTGCTCTGCGTGGAAGCCTGTCCATGTCGCCGTGCAGGAACGAGGTCAGGCGATGCCGGCCGTGGCGTTCCCGCTAGGACGGAACCTGTACTGGTAACCGTAGGGCCGCAGGTGGTACGTCCAGTAGTGCAGAACGTAGAGCTGGGCGGCGTAGATGTAGTGAAAGGACACTGCTAGATCTGAACAGCAATCTGGACCCTGCAGGAGGGGAGGAAGAGAAAAACATCAATCATTTTTCCCCTGGAGGGGGGAAGGGGTTGAGAGTGGGCCGGGGTGTGGAAGGAAGGAGGGAGGAGGCAAGAAAGAAAGGAAGGAAGGACTTTGATATTGGGCCCGGGGTGCAGAAGGAAGGAATTAAGGAAGGAAGGAGTTTGAAATTGGGCCTGTGGGCGGAAGGAAGGAGGCAAGGAAGGAAGGGGTTTGAGATTATGCCCGGGTGCAGAAGGAAGGAAGGAAGGAAGGAAGGAAGGAAGGGAGTTTGAGCCGTGGTGTGAAACGATGGATCCTTCACACCCTCGACAAATGCCTCGTTCCAGCCGCCTGGTGCGGCGTCACTGATTGGCTGAGCACGACTGGTTGAAGGGAGGGAGAGCGATCTGATTGGCCACACAAGATCAAGAATATCCCGTAGTCACATCCGGCCAGAGAGAAACCGTGACGTGAGACAACGGTATGAAAATAAGAGCAGCAAATATGGAACATGACTCCGAGTAAACACTCAACAGTCGACATCCTTTATACATAATAAAAACCAGTTCCACCATCAGCTCCACTGGTTTCCGGGTCCAGCAGGAAATCTCTCACCCACAAAACCCCCCAAACTTCCCCCTGATGCCCGACGCCACCCTGGAGATGAGGGGGGTCTGCTGGGTCAGTGGGCAACCTGGGCTCTCACCTCCACTGGCCGGTGGTGCTCGTAGGCCAGGAACCAGGGTCGAGGTCTTGGGAACTGGCGCACCAGGTAATTCTCTGGAGGGAAAGGGTGAAATGTCTGGCGGCCCTTCTCATCTCGGGAGTCCGCCGGCTCCACCTTCATGGTCTCCATGCATTTGCCCAGAGCCATGTCCTCGATGGTGGAGAAGTGGGTACACTTGCCAGTGTCGAAGCCTTTGACGAACCTCCTGAGAGCTTCTCTGCTCAGGACGTAGCCGGCGCCTCCGCTCATGTAGCCCTGGCTGACGAAGGGGCTGAACCTCCTGCCCAGATACACCGGCTCCTCCGTGTCGTAGTTGGACAGCAGGAGGCGCAAGTTCTCGACAACCACGAAGGTGTCGTCGTCCGCCTTGAGGAACCACTCGGCGTCGTCCATGTGGTTTTGGTGGATGTACTGGAAGGCGCGGATGGTCTTCCAGTACAGCATGTCCCTCCCCTCGCTCACGTTCAGCCCCACGGTGGGGAAGTCGGTCTCCACGGAGCTCATGTAGAGCGTGATGTGGCAGCGCTTGGCCCACGTCTCTCGGATGTGCTTGGTTCGGGACTCCATGTTTTTGGGCCCAGTCATGATCCAGCACAGGATCCGGTTGGTCTGGGAGGAGTTATCGGACGGGCTGATGCTCACATCTGGATCTGCAACGACACAATTATAGACTCCTCAAAAGAAAGTTGGGAAACGATATTTCACTCAATCATTTCTCCCCTTTAATGAAACCAATTGGTGTTGGGAAGCCTTACAAGATCCTTACAAGTTGTACCTCGTTGTAAAGGTGACAGATTTCACTCAATCATTTCCCCCCTTTAATGAAACCAATTGGTGTCGTATTTCATCCCGTTGGAAAGCCTGATTAGTCGCCTTTAAAAAGGTGGAGATTACTTTTAAAGGGGAGAAATTAATTAATAATTTGAGGGATTTTGGCACATCACAACCCACACGTCTACATATCACTTTAAGAGAGAGCAGGTCCAGACTCTACTCTACGCGAGAACAAAGGCCTCCTCGTCTGGAGAAATGGTTTTGTATTAACAAAATCTCAGGCGGCACAAGCACAGCCGCAGCAGCAGCAGAAGAAGAAGAAGAAGAAGAAGAAGAACAGGTATTTTTTGATTTGCTTCATTCCACTGAGTGTGTGAACGTCGCAGTCCACCAGGAAGTCTCTCACTTCCATCTGATGTTTTTTACACTTAGTTTTTTAAATATTTAAATAGTTTTTAAAGATTTTTGTTTTTTAGATATAAAGTAGCGAAACTGGGCTGAACTGAGATTTAATTCAGTGAAAAATGAAATGAAAAAACTGTTAAATGGAGGAAAAAACACACTTTGCAGAGCATCTTCTCAAACAAAAGAGTTGAAAGCAGAGCGAGGAGGAGGAGAAGCTGCAGGTGGAGGAGGAGGAGGAGGTGGAGAAGAAGCTGGAGGTGAAGGAGGTGAAGTCGAAGGTCTACCTGAGTGTCCGTGATGTCGCTTCTCCGCGTACCTGCCGAAGAGGCGCCTGCCGGCGGGGAGCTGCGCGTCCAGGAGGCCCCGCAGCGTGAGGAAGCCCATCATCAGCCCGGTGCTGAAGACCAGCGTGGACTTCAGGTGGATCCTCCGCATCGGTCTGACGGACACGAACCGGGGAACGCGGCGGAGAGACGCGGCGGCGGCGGCGGCGGCGGGAGCTGGAGCTGCTCATGTGAGACCTTCAGAGGAGAAGGTCCCGACCTGGCATCGTGTCAACACGTCAAAGAGCCGACGTCAGGAAAACCAGCCATCAGCGCTCCACACACACTCACACACACTCCTCACACTCACACACACTCCTCACACACACACACACACACACCTGTGCGCTCCGGTCCCTAATCACACCTGCCTGCCTCCACTCTGTGACGTGCCCCGGGGGCGTGACGTCACGTTCGCCTTCTCAGAATCTACCCGCATTTTTAGACTCATAAATAAAAATTACAAATAAATAATCGGAACTGCAGTTGCTTCTTCTTTTCCAAGGCTGATCCTCCTGAAGTTTAATTAATTCTTTTATTTTTAATTCTTTTATAAGCAGGAAACGCACTGATAAAACCCTCCTCGGTCCCACATTCTATTCTAGATGTCATCACGTCAGCAGTTCTTCATGTCTACGTCATCACTGCAGAGTTTGACTCGCAAATAAAATCAAGAAAATACAAACTGCATTTTCATCTTCTTATTTGAGCTGCACATTTCTTAACACCATTCAAACCATAAATAACTGTTTTTTCCCTCCCAGAGCTGAAGTCTGCGTGGAGGCTCAGAAAGTCCCGAGATTTGGCGGGATTTTAAAGTTTTGAGCGGGAAGAAAATGGGCGCGAACACTGTTACAACCACGAGGTTAACCCGAGAACGAGTCCTGTGACTTCATCCCGGCTCAGAGCAGCTGCTTCAGACCTCCTCCTCCTCCTCTCCTCTCCTCCTCTCCTCCTCCTCCTCCTCTCCTCCTCCTCCTCCTCCTCTCCTCCTCCTCCTGGACCTCAGCCTCCAGGGCGGCGCTCCTGGACCTCCTGCCCCGGAATGAGCTTCTCCATCCCGGCTAAGAAAAATGGGCGACATGATTCCGCGTGAGGAGGGAAGAGATTCCTCCGCCAAACAATGGGAGACCAGAAGGAGAAGCTTAGAAACACACACACACACACACACACACACACACACACACATGCTGTGTCCCAAATGGCATACTTCCATACTCAATACTTAACATGTTGAGTATGCGAGCTCACAATGAGAAACAGTGTGGGTAGTGTGGGTAGTGTGGGTAGAGTGGATAGTGTGGGTAGTGTGGGTAGAGTGGGTAGTGTGGGTAGTGTGGGTAGAATGGGAGAAAGAACCCGGATGATGAACTCGAGCCGCTCAGGATTCTGAGTCTGTGTCTGTGGACACTCAGCGCCCTCATGTCATGGCGCTCAGCTGTGCTGCGAGTCCGTCCACAGTGGACGAGGCTGCTCTTTACAAACCTAAGTTATAAATGTTGTCTTTTATTCTTGTTCTTGTCCACCAAGCACCACCAGCTGGTGTCGTTGTGAGTATATTTGTGGTGTTTTTCCTGGGCTCCGAAGGGTCACCCGAAGAACCGGCGAAAAAAAACCCGCTGCTCAGGAAGGTGGAGGAGGCTGCTGTCAGAGGAGGGAGGAGCTTCATCCTAACAACACGGCAGCTATTGTGAGCCAGCTTCAGCTCGATAGACGGGCTGTGAATAGTTTACAATCATCAGCTGTGAGGTTTATCTGCAGCGTCACCTCATTGTTTGTATGTTTGCTGTTTATTCGATGTCTTTAACGTTATATGTGTTGGCTCCAGGCCTCACAGCCTGGAGCCAACAGAGAGGTCAAAGGTTATGAGGAATGGTTCAAAAGTTATCATGAAACTACTGATCACTTTCCCCTTCAAAGTACATTTCCAGGAAAGGAAATTTGGTCCATTTCATCCAATGGATGGAAAAAACAGATTCGCTTTTGTTTGTCCATCCGAACAATCAAACACAGTATTATATAATCACACGTGTACTTGTACGTGTGATGAGCACGTGCTGAGTTCTCACTGCGTTCTAGATGGTTTCATCCGTTTCTGATTCTGATTTCACGGATGTTGTGTGACAGGATCTGGCAGAAGTGGGCGAGCCCTTTTCCAAGAGCAGCCATTGGTCAGCGGGCGGTCTTTGATCCCCGCCGAGCTCTGATCCGGAAACAGGAAACGCCAAACCTGCTCAGGTTTGGCGTTTCCTGTTTCCTGTTTCCTGTTTCCTGTTCCCATTCGCGGAACTTACCGGTACTTTGTGTAGGAACTTTATCCGGAGTCGAGTCTTCTGGACCTCGTTTATCATCGTCCTGAACCTGAGACTGTGAGGGAAAGGGCGTTTACATGTTGAAATATGTACTAATAAAACACTTTGAAGCAAGTATTTATATGTGGTTGTATTTGCTCCCTCCCCCTCGTGTCTCCTCAGCTGCTGCATCACGACAATGACCACACACACTCTATGACGTCACAGTGGCTCCATGTGTTCATGAAGGCACAAAGGTAGTGACGTCTGCCGGTGACGTCACGATGAGGCATTAATGTCGTCATCTTATGCGTTTTCTCTTCTTTCCCTTAATGGCTCACTGTATGTACATGTACACAGTCAGTAATGATTCTATTTAAGCCACGTGTATATATTTTACATCCCGTTTTATTTGATTTTCCTTCTCTTCTTTTTTTTATTTTCTTTATTATCATTCGTATTATTCCTGACTGCTGCCATGACAATATCATTTCCCTTCAGGGATGAATAAAGTACTCTGTCTATCTATTTATTTACACAGTCGGCCATTATTTCCCAGCGCTCTCCTCCTGGGATTTTCTCAGACTTGTATTTTGTTCCTCCGTCGTGAAACTCGACGCTCTCGCAGCTTTTCTCCTCCGTGGAAAACGTCCCGGTGCTGCTCGTCCCGCTGAAACTCCACAGCGAAGTTCACCGCCGGAATTCCACTGGACGAGTCGATGTTTCCCGCGCCCCGCCATGTTGGCTGTGCTGTGGACAAGAATCCGGCCACCTCATTGGTGTAGATCAGGGGTCGGGAGCCTCTCTGCTGAGACAGCCATGAGAGCCACATATTTTAAAATACATTTCTGTGAGAGCCAGATAATACTTTTTAATGCTGAATACAACTAAATGCATGTGTTTTTTTGAAGTAAGACCAACAATTTTAGAGTATAACAAGTCTCTAAATGTATTCTTTATATTATAAAGAATACATTTAGAGACCTGCTGAAATGTCCGATATTCTTCATCTTTTTTTCTTTTCTCCGTCTTCTTCCTCAAAAGGCTTTGCTCTGCATAAGATAGCAGCTGACTTTTTGGATGAAATGGAGGGAAGTTTAGTTCTGGACCTCACGACTCCTGTAGGCGACTGCTTTATCCAATAAGAATAGAGTTTTGGTGTCGGACCCTCCTGGACCCCAAAGGTCAGCTGGGATCGGCTCCAGAACCTGCAACCCTGAACAGCAGCGGGAGAAAATGGATGGATGGATTCAAATGTGTGACAATAATTGATATTTTGAACGTTATTTTTAACACTGTGATTTCTGTAATGTTTTACTTTAAATGTCAGCGTAATTATTCACTACTTATCATGTTAAGAAATGTCAGCTAAGACTGATCTGCGAGCCGGATGCAGCCACCATTAGAGCCACATCTGGCTCGCGAGCCAGCGGACACACCGCTGGAACTTACCTGCTAGATATAGAATTAATAATAAGTATCTTTTAAAACAATTCACAGAATTTACTCATCTAAAGTTTTTCTACAACAGTTTAAAAAAGATAGAGATAGATTTAAACTGCTCTTTCTGTGTAGGACACCCTGAAGACCCTTTTCATGTGTTTGGGTCCTTTCTCAACCAAATGATGGGAAGATGTTTGTAACCTGATTTGTTTTTCGATTGAACCTCTTTTTTCCCGGTGCTTTGAACATGTGTTCTTTGGCTTCACTGACAATCCATCTTCTGAAGAAAAACAAGACGACATCATCAATCTTATCATACAATCAACCAAGTGGCACATTCATAAATGTCGTTACACTCATCAAAAACCACTGTCTATTATTTTTGAAAATGAAGCCAAACAACACATTAAGTCTATTTAACAATCTGTCAACATGAAAGCTATAAGAACTTTGAATCTATGTGCACTTTACAATGTTTTTGTATGAAAGCTTGTCTCTGCATTGTATTGTCTGTATTGAACCCCCTGCGATGTTCGGTTGGTGTGTTGAATTGTGTTGCACCATGTTGACAATAAAGTTTCTAGAAAAAAATAAAATAAAAATGGAATTTTGGTACATTTTTTGCGGGCGGACATGAAAATGAAAAAGCAATGTCCCGTTTGGTTTCTCTTTTGAATTGTGTTACGAAATGTGCAGCTCAAATAAGAAAATGAAAATGCAGTTTGTATTATTTATTCTTAATTTTATTTCTGAGTCAAATTATGCAGGTGTGACTTTGACTATGACCGGCACATTCTGAAAATGCAAATGCATTTCTGTTCATCCATTTTCATTGGAATTATGATACAAATTAGCTTCCATATGTTTGCTAACCTGAGCGGTCTGAGCACCCTGAGTCGTGGATCTGCCCAAGGTTTCTTCCTAAAAGGGAGTTTTCTTTGCCCCAGTTGGCCCAGTGCTTGCTCTTGGTGGGATGTTGGGTCCCTGTTTCACAAGTGCCTCTGTTGTTTGTACCCTTGGTTTGATAGGTGCTCTACAAACAAATATTATCATAAAAAAAATCCCAAATGTTTCATAAGGATACGACCAGGTACATGCACTTACTATACATTTATGAAAACTCCCACGGTAAGTTCCAACCCTATTCAGCTTCTATGTGAGTGAATGTACGCTCGCATATGGAAACAAACAAACAAACCTGTCCACCCATTTTCCCGAGATGGACATTGTGCTCGTCGGCTCGTCTCTCTGCTGCTGCCGGACGTCGCCAGCCTCCACCAGCAGAGCGAAGCCTCCGAGGTCACTGGAAGGTCAGTGCCGGCCCTGCTGGGAGGCCCGACATCGCCTCACAAGGGCAGTGATGGATCTGCGTAGGTGCTGTGCATCGTCTCACACCGCAGAAGATCTCAGAGCGCCATCAGTGAGTGTGTGTGTGTGCGTGTGTGTGTGTGTGTGCGTCAACGCAGGAATGTAGAATGAAAAAGCATGCAGAGGATTTTTTTTTTAAGGTCGAAACGCGATATACAGCACATGGAGCCCATTTAGTGTAAATAAAATGTCATAATTCTCTTTTTATTTTGTAAAAAGGAGGATGTTGGACTGCTGAGAGACGCCAGTGTTTTGGTCCGGTGGCGTCGACGCGCTCAGTGAAGGCGACCGACTCCTGTTTCTGTCAGACGAAACACATCTCTCACCTAAAATCATTTTCAAGTTTCACGTCTTCTTCCCAGGACACGGAATGATGGCTCGCCACTCGACCCACACAATCACATCATCATCATCATCATCATCATCATCATCATCATCATCAAACCGTGCATAGTTTGTGGGAAGAAGAAAAAAATCAGATCTCTGTATCAAAACATTGCAGCATAACCCCATTACAATTAATATTTGAGGAATTTACAATTAAAACAGGATGTACATATTATCAATTAAATCTATACAACTGCAGTCGCTAACGACTCATGTACTTGTACCACATTAACCAGCAGGAAGGAGAGACGCCACGTTTTCCTGCCGGGATCATTCAATTACAAACACAATTTCATGTTCACAAGTAGTAGTTATTTGCACTCAATTAAGAAACATAAGGTGCCTTATTTTAAAATAAAGTTTGCTGCGAGGTGATTATTTCATATTGAACACAGTGAATGTAGTATTTAGAGTATTAGAGTATTAGGTCGGACCGTTGCTGGTGTATTATATTGACGAGCAGCTCAGTGTCGGCGTGAAGCCAAGCGGATTTCGTTGCAGTGTTTGATCAGATCCCCACAAACCAGCATCTCTGTACGGCGCCAGGTTCCTCCACAAGGACGCAGGGGAACTTGCAGAAGGTTGGAGCACCATGAGCCCCCGACACAGGAGTCAGAGTGGGGGGGGCGGGGG
>CAESWR010001056.1:55355-71764 GCA_903171835.1 Mullus surmuletus
TGTCTCTTTGTCGCTCCCTCTCTCGGTCGCTCCCTCCCCCTTTCCCTCCCTCCCTCTCCCTGTGGCTCTATCTCTCTGTCTGTCTCTCTCTCTGACTGACTCTTTCTGTGTCTGTCTCTCGGTCTCTCCCTCCCTCCCTCCCTCTCACCCTATGTCTCTCTCTCTGGTCCTGATATAGGATTCTTCCTTTAAAGGGAGTTTTTCCCTGCCTTGGGGGAGGCGTTGCGTCTCAGCTAATATAAAGCTGTTGCTAGGGGGCGTGGCCTAAACCTGATCCCTGTTGACGTGCCAACAGGTAACTCGTCTCTGTGACGGTGAGTTAGAGTTTTCTGACAGTAACGAGATCTCAGACCTCTAAATAATAAGTATTTACACGCCGCAGCGTTTCCACGATCCTACACTCCCATCATCGCCGTTTCAGGACGTGGTCAGTTCTTCTTCATCTTACTTGGAGGGACGTCGTCGTCGTCATCGTCGTCGTCGTTATTGTCTTCGTCCCTGTACAGGATGGGGCCGTCCGAGTCGGACTCCTCAGCGCTGTGTGCGTAGCTGTCGTCCTCGGGGATGACGCTGACTTTCAGGTCTCCGATCAAACCTCTCCTGCTGCGCGGCTCAAACTCGGGCTGGCGGGGGGCGCGCTGGGGGGGCCGCTGGGGGTGCAGCTTCCTCAGCTCCTCCTCCATGTCAAAGTCATCGTCCTCTGGCCTTCGCAGACACAAGGACGACAATAACACTCAACAATCATTCTACATACACACAATAAAACCGTTTTTTACTTTTAAATCTACATATATAACAACATTACACAATAATACTATTCTTCCCCGATTAGATTCACAATTACCAATTTTTATTTATTCCATTTAGGGAAGTGTTGTGTAAATACTCAGAAATTTAGCACAAAAAGTGATGAAACTGGTCAGTTATTTCCTGGTTGGCAATGAATCTTGTATATTTTGGGTTGGAAAGCCTGTTTGTTTCCCTATTATGATCAGATATGATATGATATGATAAACAGAGGTGTCAAGTACCAAAGTACAAATACTTTGTTACCTTACTTAAGTAGAAATTTGGGCTATCTATACTTTACTGGAGGAATTACTTTTCAGATGACTTTTATTTTCACACAGTTATCTGTACTTTCTACTCCGCACATTCTAAAAATAGCCTTGTTACTCCTATTTAATTCCGGCTTGTTTTCATTCCAGATTGTCATTGTTGTCAAAACATATTGCAAAAAAACGCAAAAATCTTTCCAAATAAATGGCGCCATCCAGATCAAATTAATTTGATTGGCTGGATGATCATTCCTCAGTAGTTCACATGTGGTTCTCTCATGTATTTGCATTGTAGCAAAAAGCCTTCATTGTCAATGAGCATCAATGCAGCTGAAACATGTTAACATAACATTATAGTCATGATGGTCTTTAGAAACATGTGTTTTTGGGGAGGTGGGCCCGGTAGTGCTCTGTAGGAGCCTGTAGGGGGCACCACATAAACTACCATTTTTCCCCCCTTTCCACTTCTTTGACTTACTACTTTAAGCAGTTTTGAAGTCAGTACTTCTACACTTTTACTTGAGTGAAAAGCTTGATTTGAAACTACAACGTATACAGAAGTCTTTTGAAACCGTAGTATTTATAGTAATGACTGTGAATACTTTTGACACCTCTGATAATAAAAAAAAAGCAAATTCTTCGTATTAGTGAGGCTGAAACTGCTGAATTAGAGAATGAAAGAGTTGCCACATGGCGTGGAGACGTGCTGCGTGCCGAACACTCACAGCCTGAGCGGTTCGATGGTGATGGGCAGAGAGTTGCGCGTGTTGCCGCCGGCAGCTGTGAGGAAATCTGGCGGCGACTCGAAGAGCAGTGAGTGAGCCCTGTGGGAGCCGTCGGGGGCCGGCGGTCCCGGGCCGGGGCTGGCCAGCGCTCTCTGGATCAGGACGTGCAAGGGGATGGCTGGAGGCTGGCTGGGAGGCACTGTGGTCGGGCTGGGAGGCTGAGCTTGCTCGGGGAGGCTGGGAGTACTGGGCGGAGGGAGCGACTGAACCCTGGGAGGGAACGGCGGAATGTGGGAGGGCGGCGACAGCAGCGCGTCAGCAGGCGCCGGGGGCGGCGCCGCCTCGGTGCTGCTGCACTCTGGGAGCTGGCTGGGCTGAGGAGACACGTCCACAGAGTGACGCTTGGTGACGGGGGTCATCCGCTTGGGTGGGGTCGGGGGGGACCGCCTGGTGGGCACCGACACCGTGATGATTCCATCGCTACCTGCTGACGGCTCAGCTGTGAACAAACCACAGACACACACACACATTTGTCAGTGTCCTGTGTCCAACAGGAGATGCATGTTTGAATTAGTTACTTATTGACCCTCAAGAGTATGATTTTTGTCCAGATGTTTTTGGACCATTTCAAGGGACAAAATCTCTAAAAGAAATGTTGATATCTGATATGTATCTTTCAGGCTGAAGCTGATTAACAAGACTGACTGATTTAAAGTTGGAAAAAAACATTACTATACGATATTTTTACAGCAGCCTTTTGGAAGGAGACGATTTTTGTCCCCAAGAACTAATAAGAGAGTTTGCTATAAAAATGCAGAAAAAATGCAGAAAAAATAAGAATGCCTCAAATTCAATGTTACTGCTAATCATTGACTCATCGACCCACCCCCCAACAAACTGGCATTTACAGGGTTAAAATCCCCCCAAATTATTCATATTTAATATATATATATATCATTCAGATTCATTTAAAGTGGAAAAAATATTAATATTGTTGTTCTTACAGCAGTTTTTAGGGAGCGAGAGAGAACCTTTTTCTTTAGGGTTAAGAAGATCAATCAGAAAAATAAACCATTAAAAAAAAGAGAGAAAATTCCCAAACAAACTGGCAGGTGACGGACCCCGCCCACTCCCAGGACCCCCTGCTGCCCACTCGCACACAAGCATCTGCTGATTTCCAACAGCTACCTCCTTTATTTCATGTTGGCTCAATTCTTGGATGGGAAAAACATTTCTCAAGACGTGAATCCTCCTCCTGATGACTTTGTAAGACAGAAATTCAGATCTTTCATTTGAATCTGGAGAAAGCAGTTACTTTTCAACACAAGGCGACTCGAATGTCCAACGGAGGACGGTGTCTCAGCGCCGCCTCATTCAGAATGCAAAATAAATGTAGAGACAAAATAGATAAATAAATAG
Organism: Mullus surmuletus; assembly: GCA_903171835.1. Classification (NCBI taxonomy): domain Eukaryota; kingdom Metazoa; phylum Chordata; class Actinopteri; order Syngnathiformes; family Mullidae; genus Mullus; species Mullus surmuletus. The sequence goes on from CAESWR010001056.1 coordinate 58,558, forward strand.
ATCAAGAAAAAAATGAATTAAACAAATTTAAATTTAAATTAAAAAAATTAAAAAATACATGAAAATCGATAGATCTATGATTGATTGATTGATTGACCACAGCCAGGTGACCAATCAGGCTTCAGTTAACATACTGTCACTGTACGTATGCATGCGTGCATGTATGCATGTATTAATCCATTCATTTATTTTGGCTTTCTACATTGTTTTATCTATATATTTATACTCTTTAGTCTTTTTTGGAGCCATGACATGCTTCCACCTCCTAATGGGCTGGTGGATCCCGGTGTTGGGCGTTAAATGAGCCGAGGAGGCGGCCTTCCTACTGTGAGCACAATTAAAAACCTTCTGTTTCTATTTAAAATGCTCTTCATGGCCTCATTTCTCAAGGCGCTGCCGCGGTTACAGGAAGTGATGAGTTAAGGTCTGACATATTGGCCTGCAATATTGGCTTGCTGTCAGGTTTGTAGAGGTCTTTATGAAAATAAAAAGGAAATAAAAAAACCTTTGTGAGGTTTTTGTGAAAAACTCACCGGGAGTGGGATGAGTGGGATGAGTGGGATGAGTGGGAAGAGTGGGAAGTGTGGGAGGTGTGGGGTTGCTGTGGCGGAGGCTCGGCTTGGGAGGAGGGATGGGGGGCTGCTTGGCGTGCGGAGGGACGGGAGGCGGTGGCGTGTTACCGTCGCCGGAGGAGGGGGCAGCATCGTGGGGTCCCACAGGGTGATCCACAATTAGCGACACCGTTCTGGGCGGTTTCACCACAGCTGTTGCAGAAGAGGAGGAGGAAGAGGAGGAGGAGGAGGAGGAGGAAGAAGAAGAGGAGGTCGAGCCCCCGCCGGGCTCGCTGGGATGAGCTGTGAGGAATCTGGGGGGAAGCAGGGCCTCTCTGGTGGGCAGAGGGTCCGGCTGAGGGTCCGCTGCTGGACCAGGTTCAGGGGCAAAGTGAACATCAACAGGTTCTACAGGAGAAGAACACACATGTGTGAATTACAGAACCACAGCAGGTCCTCTATTACAGTGTTTCTCAACTGGTGGTCTGCGGACCCCTAGTGGTCCATGGTGTAATTGCAAGGGGTCCTTGAAAATAAAATATCCTTTAAAAAAGGATCCTATGACCTTCATAGAAACAGGATTATTTGACTCAAATGTGACTGACATCGTTATCTACCTAAACTACAGAGGGAAACAAGACTTTTTTTCCTCTAATTGCTTCTGTTTCTCAAGTGTCATTTACTGTATTTTAATAAGTTTCCATTCCCCTGTTTCCATTGTTCAAAGTAACAGGATTACGACGTTAATACAAACTTAACAACATCTGCATCAAATGATGAGCCCCCTCCTGTTTCAGTGGGCAGACACCTTTCATTTCTTAATAATGCTCTTATTGTGAAACATCTGCAGGAAAGTGTTGTGGGGAAAACTCATTAACTTGCATGTTCAGGTTCGCACTGAAAATTAAGATAGTGTTACAAACAAAGAAGAATAACTGTTTCTGTCAAATTGCACCCCATGAACAAATGCTTGAGGATTTGTTGTGTCTCTGTATATAGATGTTACATGAGAGCATGTTCTCACCCTCGACATAACTGTTGTTAGAAACTGGCCCCATGTAAATAAAATCTGACTATTCATAATGGTTGAATTTTTATGTTGCATCTCATTAGCAGCTTTGCCACGGCAGGAAAAAAAGGGCCACCGTTTTTCCTCGACCCGGGTCAAATGACCTCGGACAGACGTGGGCTCAGCTGCAGTGGGAGCGGCAGACCCACACTGGCTACGTTTACGTGCAGTCAATAAGCCTTTTCACACGTCCACAGTTAGTCGGTGCACACATTTCACGCAGCGTCACTCAATAGGAAACTTCACTTCAAGACTAATACAGTCATTCTGCCACAGTGGCTGCGTTTCCATGCAGTCAAGAGGCCTTTTCTAAGCGGAATATTAGCAATTAGCAAGCGGAATATTAGCAATAACCCGGTTTTGTGCAGCCATGTAAACACCAATAACCCATTTCAATAAGCGTAATATGCTCATATTCCGGTTCTTTAAAACTCGAATATTCCCCCTTGGTTCCTCCTTCTCTAAGGTGAACATGTGATGATGTCTCCTCCTATCAGGATCTCCCCACCAAAAGGAAGATGAATTAGTGTTGTGTTCATGTTCTATCAGCAAGGAATCTTGGTCTTTGGAGTCCAGGAACTCCTTGTAAACATGGCCAAAGGCGAGAGCAACACCACACGATGAGGAACAGTGTCAAGTATTGGTGGTGGGTCAGTACCAGCACCAAGTACTGGTGGAAACTACTGGTAAAGAAGGCGACTGCTAACCGTGTTGTTAATAATCCGCTGTGCTGTTGTTGTGTTTTTGGATACAGGAAGGCGGATCAAGCGCATTGTGTCATGACGTTCTCTGTGCGTCGCCTATCGGGCGCTGGTTTGATCGGTATATCCCAATTAATTACCATGTAAACAGGTTATTCCAAATGTTTCAGTAACTGGAATATGTACTTTAACCTAAATATTGACTGCATGTAAACGTAGTCGTTGACCCGCTGAGTTAGCTGATGAAGTGAACCACCTTCTTCGCTACATCAACCACAAATTCCGTCGGCAGGTGTTGTTTGATGTGGGAGTGGACAGAGCGGAGCAGAATCTCATAGCAGCTGCTCAAACCACTAAGAAAGTTCCTGTTATAAGACACAAACCCCCCCGCTGTTAGAACATTTTCTGGTAAATCGTGCGAAAAACTTGTGACATGTTGCGATGTGTGAATACATATGCTCTCTTTCTTCTCCATCACTGCTGAATACGCGGTGTTTGTGAACGCAGCACAGCTCAAAGAAACGCAGCAGTTGGTCCCTACATGTGGAAACTAATCAACTGGCACAGTTTTACAATGTTTTTTGGACTCTTTTGACAGCTAATTCAGAAAAAGGCCTTGAAAATATTAAGACCTCATAAAGTGATAATAAGACTTTTTAATACTTTTTAAGGGTCTTCATTCCCCTAAAATTGATTTACCAACTTTTTAATACTTTTCAAGACCCCAAGGACCACATGAGGTGTCCCTGGGCCTGTTCAAGAATGCAATTCTATTCTGTTGCTATTTTTAATCACACTTGCATTTATACAGATTTGAAAAAAACAAACATTTAAATTATTTCTATACATGAAGTTTAGGTGACCTATTCTAATTCAAAGGTCAAAGCAAACTAGTTATTTCAGAAGAGCATATCAAACTCGTAGCCCTTCGTAAGACTCAGGACCCAGGAAGTAGCTCTCAGGGTCAAAAGGTCGGTGAGCCCTGGGTTCGGAGCTGCATGCTGATGGTGGGGGGTTTGGATCACACCATGAAAGTGACCAAAAATTCATTGTGTACCTGAATATTCCTTGAACGCGGACGGGGTGTACTTGGGTAAGGTGTTCCTCCCGCTGGCCTCGGCAGTGGCGGTGGGCGCGCTCCTGTTGTCGCCTGAGGAGTTCTTCCGCGCCAGAGACGGTAAGTTCATCTCAGAGACGGGCCGCGCCATCGCCTCGTCCACGCGGCGCTGAGGCTCCGGCCTTTTCCGTCTCGCCACTGCGGTGTCGTCGTCCCGAGCGTTCCTCCACTCCCCGTCCTCCTGCTTGTCTCTGCTGTCGTCGTTGTCGTCGTCTCGGCTCTCCCTGGGTTTCCTCTCCTGCCGCGCATACCTCTCTTCCCGATTGTCCTTATCCTCCCTCCTCGTCCTCTCATCGCGAGCCCGGCGCTCCCTCTCTCTCTCGTCCCACTCCTTTTTTTCCGTTTCGTTCCGATCCCTCCTGTCCCGATTGTCCTTCTCCGTCCTTTCGTCTCTCCAGTCTCGCCTGTCTCTTGGGTCCCTGTCGTCCCTCGGGTCCGCTCCGGCTTTGCTCTCCCGCGAGTCGCTCCGCTCCTTGTCCTCCCGCTCTCTCCTCCCTCTGTCCTCCCTGCCGTCTCTCCTCTCTTCTCTGCGATAGCGATCGTCTTGTGGGGGGCCTCTGGGTAAAGACCCCGTTTTCTTGTCGATGTCCGAGGGCAGCCGACTCCGTCGGTCCTGATCCACAGAGAGCCGAGCGTGAGAGTCCACGTCCAGAGGTGCCCGGTTGGCGCGGGTGGCGTCTGACGCCGCTCTGCCTCGCCGCTCAGCCCCCTGCGGCGCCTTCAGGTAGCTGTTCCTGTCAGACTCCCCTCGAGACGCCGCCGTTCCTGCTTCAGACACCCTGTCCACGTCCATCGGCGGAGGATGGCCGTTCTTCGCCGGGCCTTTGGGGTAGTTTGGGCTGTGGCTCTCTTTACCGTGGAAAAACAGAGGTAGGGTTCATACGGTCAGAGATGAAGAGATAAAATAGCACCTTGGCATAGGGGTGTCTCCATTGGATATTGATATCTACGGCGGGCCAAGAGCTGCAAACGTGCCACAAACACAGAAACGCCGCAAACACAGAAACGCTGCAAATTCACGGAAGAAAGCGGAAGTGCGCCAGACCACGAGGGGCGCCAAACTGAGGGACTGAAGGAGGCAGAAGGACTTCTTCATCCCACTCCTTCCGCCTCCTTCGGCTGATGGGAAGGTGTGCGCAGTGATACGAAGGGAGGGAAAATAGTGCCGGGTGGATTGCGAGTTCTGACTTTTTTGTGGCCAAGAAATTTGTGATGCAAATGTATTACTCTCTGGAACCCATGTTGTTTTTTGGAGCTTAACGGTTTATCCGTGTGACTCCAGCAACTACACGGGCCGGAACTTGGCGACGCAGTGGGGGAAAAGTCACTGCTGATGAACCAAACTGATGGTGAGGATGTCGTACAACTTCATGCCAAAACATCTGAACCTTTAGATAAGGTTTGTTAGGAAAAAAAACCCTAATGATTGTAGACCGCTGCGCAAGAGGAACTTGTTTTTGTTAATAAAGTTTTTTTTTTTATGTGTTTTCGAGTGTTGAAGATTAAAGAGGGGCCGATCCCACACGATTTGCAGTGTTTCTCTTTTGCAGCGTTTCTGTGTTTGTAGCATGTTTGCAGTCCTCGGCCACCGTAGATATCGGGTATCGGATTCTACCAGCCTGCATCTCAAATCTGGACAGAAGGACTGCAAAACAAGCAGTCCATTCCTGACTCCGCTCCAGCTCTTCTATGTAGAATATTCTTATGTTTGAGGTTCAAATGTATGTAAGCCATTGGTTAATAATCAATGGGTCAGTTTTTCTCATAGCTACTGTTGCTGACTATTGTTCTCTGTTTGAGTAATATCACTTCATCAAGCCTTTTCTAACATTACATACTACAAAATAAGTCATAAAAGTATGCATGATTTGTGCTGATATTGTATCGGATCAATATTGATATTGGCCAATAGTCAAACCTGCGATTTGTGAAGTGAACAAGTTTTATCGGGACACCCCTACCTTGGCATCTGCATTCAATATTAGCAATCTGTCCTCACCATTCTCTGGGATTTCCTGTAGAACTCCTCTTGCTATTAGTTCTTGGCGACTTTTGCGAACAGAGATTTTTCTTTCCAAAGCTATAAAAAATGATCAAAAGAACCATTAAGAAAAAGGTAAACGTGAAGGAAAATAATGATGATCTCAGCCAGCTTACCGATAGATGTGTGAGCGAACTTCTCGCTTGTCTTCTTCTTTCTCCATTTCCAGGGTTTGAAGATCCTCCCCATTTTGGAGAACTTGCCTTTGCGTTTGGTTGGAGGCGTTCCCCCACCAGAGTTGCCTTCATCACTGCCCTTGGTGGTGTGTTGTAGGTCACCATCTTCATCTGCCGGAGTAGGACAATATAAAACGTGACTTCAGGTTCCCTGGCTGATTTTAACATTACTCGTTACTCCAGTAACAAGCCTACGGGCAAGCTAACGTTACTCCATTAATGAGCCTACGGGGAAGGTTACATTACTCCATTAACAGGCTGGACTGGTTGTAACATGTATGATGCAAGTTTATAATACATCAGTTTGGTAACTGGGTTGTTGTTCCAGGGCTGTTAAGCTTGGTGGTCCAAGAATGTTTTGTGGGGATTAGTGGTCCTTGGTCTGAAACCATTTGAGAAACACTGGCCTAAACAATGCTAAGTCTATGCTAACCTAGTTTCCCGACAGCAGGCTGTGGGTGTCAGACCGCTCTGACAGAGGTGGCACCATAGTCGGCCAAATGTCAACGTTGCAGCTGGCCGCTTTTAGGTTTTTTAACCCATATCCTTCCTGGAGCAGCAGAGGTATCACTCGCTTTTATCTTTAATTAAAGGCAGCAAAGGCAGCGTCTGTTTCATTCACTGTCAGAGCGGCGTGGATGCGCTTTGTGGCAGTAGTGACGTTTTCCCAGAGAAAGATTCTGGGAAATTGGCCACTCAAGGTGCTCTTAGAGGAGGACTGAGAGAGGAAGAGGCAACGGAGGCAAACGTGGGCGGGAGTGTTTCGTCGTCTCAACACACTTCATCCATCCATCAACATGGCAATTTGTTGTCTTCTCCCAAAAATGTGAGCCCCTGCCCATTTAACTTTAATTAGCATTCACCCAACACCCAGGGAAGGTCACACTGCTGCAACTATATATGGCTCCAAAAAATGACACCACACGTACAAACATTCTAAAAGGAAAACCTGCGACAATAACAGACAGGGGCCTTGAACCTACCGGGCTTTTCCATGGCAGTTTTTCAGAAGCAATCAGCAGCCTCTGAAACAGATCAAAGAAGTGGTCATTAAAAATCACAGTGTGATCAGCTTTGAATGACAATAAATCATGTAAAAAAATAAAATAAAATAATAATAATAATAATAATAATACTATAATAATGATAATAACAATAACAATAATAATATGAATGCATTGTATTTGTATAGCACTTTTCAAAGTAGTCAAAGACACTTTACAGTAGTAACCCATGTCATATCATATCATATCATAATAAGTAACCTATCAACCAATTAACTTATCCTGATGCTTGGTTTTGGTTTGTGCCCAGAGTAAGGCCTTGCTGGCTCACGGAAAAGATGCAATTCAATAAGTACAGAGAGGATTTCATTCTATTCCTGATAAGCAACATGAACAAACAAAGTGCTGTTTTTTATGAGTAATTTGAGGATTTGAGAATTTTTTGTACTACTACAGAAGTGACATCGATCCCGTCAACAGTATTACAGCTAATAAAGTTTGTGTTTCTTTTCCTTACAAAGGATGAAAAAAGTCTGCCACCGCTCTGTTTCACGTCGCCTGAGCCAGATACGCGGGTGAGATGAGGATCTGTAATATGCATCAACATCCATGCTCGTGATGAAAGATTCCCTCTTTTTTAATTATTGATACTGGTGACGCTCTGAGGGAGACAGCGAGAGACATAACGAGCTGCTCAGGAGCGCCACCTCTCTGCCATCTGGACTAAGTAACACTGATCTGAAACTCAACACCAAGGCTGTAAAATATTTTTTTAATTCACAATAAGTATGGCAACTTCTTATGGTCGAATAACATCGTCCTGTTTAGGCCCCGCCCACTCTGAAGGACGCCAACAAACACAGATAATTTAGATGGTTGAACAGATACACATACAGATGTTATTAACTCGCTCAGCCCCGTTTACATGCAGTTTCCGAATCCCGTAGCCTGTTAATGGACGATACAGTTATTTAGAGTGAAAATTGGCCGACCAAATCAGTGGGAATGGACTCCCAGATTCCCAGACGTTTAGCAACCGCCTCAAAACTAATCTAAATGGTTCCGGCTTTCAGAGCGCCAGTTCAGCTCTAACGCTCTCGTTGTTTTCTTTAATTCAGGAGGATGGTGCTCGCCAGGCCTCATCAATTATAGAGCGCCCCGCTCATCGCCTGCACGTGACTGTGGGGACGGAGGAGGAGGAGGAGGAGGAAGAGCAGGAGGAGGATCTCCGTCATCCAGCCAGCAATCGGACAGGAGATACTGGTAGATCCCTAATAGGCTAGCAAGAAGGGGGGGGGGGGGGGGTTTTTCAATTACAGGAAAGTTTCTTGAAAATTTCCATTGGAAAATTGGAAATTTTCAGGGTTTTGTTGAAGTGAACTTATACGAATTTGTGAAGATGATGAGGTCCAGGTCCTTGATAAGTAGAAAGCATGGCAATCATCTGACATGTTTGAATGGACCTTGTTTTGGGGAGCTGAGGGTCTATCAGGAATATGTCTGGGCTTTTGTAAATACCTGAACCTTCTTTGATTTTTCACCATTAACGGTTGTTGGTGCTCTGTGAAGGAACCATTCAAGCTCTACAGTTGTAAAAAAAAAACTGATTTGTATCATTTATAAATGTTGTATCAGGCATATTTGCATATTTATGACAAATATTGATGCCTTGAGTTAGACTCAGTGAGAGAAAATTCTCCCAAATTCCCTGAAAATTCATTTACAATGTCATCTAAAAATATTGCAGTAGACATCCGCTTATAACAAACCAACATGTTTCATATTCATACATGGATATGAGCAGCTACATGCAGCTCATATCAATTCCCAAAAAGGCAATGTGTGTGCGAGCTAGCAGCCAGCTACCACGGCCCGGCCTCTGTCAAAGAAGGAGGAAATGGAAATTCTATCTGTCACATGAATCATAACTTTGGCTACGTTTCCATGTAGTCAATAAGCCTTTTTTAAGTGGAATATTATAAATACCCCGGTTGTACGCAGCCATGTAAACACCAATAACACATTTGAATAAGCGGAATATGCTCATATGCTGGTCTTTAAAACCTCTCCTCTCCTCCCTGGTTCCTCCTTCTCTAAGGTGAACATGTGATGATGTCTCCTCCTATCAGGATCTCCACATCAAAAGGAAGATGAATTATTGTTGTGTTCATGTTCTATCAGCAAGGAATCTTGGTCTTTGGAGTCCAGGAACTCCTTGTAAACATGGCCAAAGGCGAGAGCAACACCACGCCACACTTTTGGAGTGAGGAGGAAACCAATCACTTCATCAGTGTGATGAAAGACACAAACATCCTGGCATTTGGAGACGCTAGAAAGTAGCGGGATAGACATATCCACAAAAAGGGGAGCGCAAAGTTACGCCAAGCAGGGTTTGTAGCAGACCTTCTCCGTGCGTGGCTGCTTTGATCGCCATATCACCATTGATTACAATCACCATGGAGACAGGAACAACCCTGTTTGATCACCATGGAAACGCCTTATTCCTAATGTTTCACTAACCGGAATATGGACCTTAACCTGGATACTGACTGCATGGAAACAGCCTCAGTCCCTCAGGCCCGACAGCAGCAGCCTTAGATACGTGTTGGCACTTTTCCTCGTCTCATCTCCCTCTTGTCTGTGAAGCAGCACTCTGCGGAGCTGCATTCATCAGGAATCCTCCATTCTTCGCCGGCCTGCAGCCCTGAGAGAAAGTGGAGCTTTTTTTTCCTGGTTCCTTTCGTTTTTAGAGCAAACTCCTACTCGGCTCGGTTGAATCAGACCACGATGAAGCGTGATTGTCCCCCTCTGGGCCGCATTCACGCAGCCTTTTTCAGAACGGCGCTCGAGCACGTACACACGCCATCGCATCATGAAGCCGTGTTCCACAGAGCGCGACAAATGCGACGAGAGCACAAACAACAACACGCATGCACATGGATCCACGGCAGCTTTGAAAAGGGAATCCATCCTGTGTGGCTGAAGAATTGTTGATTTATTTTAGAAAGTGATAGAACTGCAGCAGCAATCCTCTTATTTGTTGCCGCAGTAACACTTGCTTTGTCCTCAAGATGATTTTGACTCAAAGTGACAGTGCACTTTGCTGAGCGTGATGTCTGCAGGATCGGCTCTCTGCTCTCCTGCAGGTTGAGGGAGCAGCACTTTGTTGTGAGCAGAGACGGAGGCGACACATCGAGCCGGACGGACTCGGACTAAAAGCGGATTTTCACGGCCTACAAGCGTTTCCATCCCAAACCGACACATGCGTTTGATTCTGCGTTATTTCGGGGGAAATCTCCAGACCAAAACAAAGACCTCTCCACTGGCTTTGGGAGTCCCACTTTAGCATTAGCATCAGCAGCTGCTAGGGCTCCGCAAGCTAAAAGAACACCGACTCTCGGCTGCTGTCTCTCTCCAGTAGAACTTGCGGGTTTTCTTGGTTGGAACAGAGAGCCGGGGTCAGCCCTATGATCCCACATTTCTAGGACATTTTCAAAATGAGGTCTTGCGTTCCTACACTTCCCTTCAATTGAAGCCCAATCCTTTTTTGGAAGCACTTTATAGTAGATGAATGAATGAATGTATGAATGAATGAATAAGTCATTGCAATTCGATCTGCAGCAGTAGCAGAAATTGTCACAATCACAATCATGACATGAAAAAATAAAACAGGCTGATGGAAAAGGGTTTTGGAAGCAGAGCTTATAGATGCCGAACCCTTGTTTTCATTTCCTTAAGTCAGACAAACAAAACCTGCTAAGTACGAATACACATATGGTACATGTATGTAATATAATCACATGCTACTTTACATGCATATATATATACATACACATACACACATAGTACATACAGTGTACTTACATTCATACATACATGCACACTCACACACACACACACATACACAGCAGATACGTACACAGACAAATACACATTCACACACACACACGTGCATCTGCATACACACCAAATCAGGAGAGAGGGGGATAAAACCTTATAATAATTTATTAAAAAGGAGCTGTGCCAACAGAGGCACGCTCCCCTGCTCTCGTGGTGTTTGGCCACGCCCCTCGCTGGCTCTCTCGCCTTTACCTGAGGGGAGGGGCCCACGCACACTGACATGCACCGACATGAACGCACAGCTGGGCCGGCCACCGAAACACACAACAACAAAGCTCGGATGTCAACAAACACACACACCTTTATACAGACAATAGTCGTTTGATGCTGAATGAAGGTATGAGACATCGGATGGAGCAGCTGTGGTGAAGACCAGCATTCCTACACTTCAGTTTCTAATACGGAATTTCTGCTGTGTTTGCTTGTGACGCCAAGTTCAAATATTTACAAAATACAAGTAGAATTTCAATTAAATGTTTTTCTCCCTGAATTTCCAACAGTTTTGTGTAACCTGACACATAACACCTCCACCGGCAACAAATACTAGTAATTCTGATGATGACAAAGCAGAATTTGAAATCAGTATCGGTGTCTGCTAAAAATAGGCCTGAACTGCCCATTGTTGCCCCTTATTCTGCTGTGTCACACGTTAAAAAAAGAAAAAGACATGAGGCACAGTCATGAGAGTCACAGTTCACCGTCATCAACGGCTCTTAATATCCATTTGTCATATTTCCATCACAAAGTGTTTTGATTTTATTCCTACTACGTTTGTAACTACCTCAATGATCGCGGTTTACATAATTCATGAATCAACATTTCTGGATGCCTCATTAATGTTCTGTGCAAAAGATACACTGTATCACTATCTTCTTCTTTGATTTAATCTCATTTATTAATAACACAAATACCATTTGAATTTCCCTTAAGATGCTAAAATTGCGTAACATTCGGATGGCTCTACGACAGCTTTACTCCACGACAGAAACCTGCGTGTGTAGTTTGGAGGAATCCAGTGAAGAATGATGTCACAATAACGTCAGCCAGCCTGAGCCGGCGTCAGCGAGCATGTTCACTCAACTCCAACAACCAACTTTGAGGCCTTTGGAGACTTTGTGCAAAACAACCTTGGTCTGACAAACAGACATTTGGGAGACACACTCAGCGTTTGACCTACACTCAGTCCTTTCACAAAGCAGAGGCACAGAACTGACCTGATTACAGTCCTGCCTATCTAGAACAAATACAATTAGCTCCGTCTCCTTTTGTATTCCGCGTAAAAGAGTATGTTTTGTCGGAGAGGGTGTATTATTGTCCTGCCTAAACACAGCGGGTACTTGTGTGAACAAGTCGACGGGCCTGTGAATGGAATGCAGAGGGAAGCCAGAGAGATATGCGGCTTGTCAGTCATAACCTCCACCTGCAGTGTCGGGTGTCGTATACGTGTTATTGCTGCACTGCTGTCAGCCTGCTTGACTGGTGACAGCTAGAGGAGCGTGACAATATCAGATCACACGCAGGCTGCATGTGTGTGTGTGTGTGTGTATATCAAACTATTTGATGCACTTTGAAGTAACCAGTAACCCATTTGGCAACATGGCGGCGCCTCTCTCCGGGCCGCTCAGCCTCGGGTGAGCATATTTTGATTAGTGAAAACCAGGACACTGAGCCTGGCAGTGAGATACGCAAATTCTACTGGAGGTTTATTCAAAAGTGCCAAAAGTATGCCTCATTTTTCTGTACAAAATACCATCCATAACACAAATCCAGGTGGGCGTCTCAGAGGCTACTCAGGTTTTACTATTCCTCAAATAATATCTCTGACAAGTTCACGTAAATATCCAACATCTCTGGAATGAAATCATGATAGAAATAATATAGAAAAAAAGGACTTTTCAAGTCTTACTGGACAAATAAATAACTCAACTAGAGCCACTTTTCATTGATTTTTCAGGGACACATTTCAGGCCAGGCCCAACAATCCTGGACAGCTGTGTGACTTTGGAGCTTGTTCAGGGGGTCAAAATCACAGTTGGCAAGGAATAAATCATCATCATCATCATCATCATCATCGTCATCATAAAAAGCGCCTTGGAACACAATAGGGCCTCGCCTGCACTGCAGGACCTGCTCAGGCCTCACAAATACGAAATAATGTGAGCTCTGGTCGCAAAGACACAAAGAAACCCAGGACTTTTTCATCACTTTCTGAAAGAAAACCAGGACAGGAGGTGAAAAGAGGAGGGTTCGTCCCCCCGGTTCAGAGGGCGACCCGATCAATCCTCCAGATCACAAATCAAAGATCAGTGAACTCTGGCCTGCTTTTCATGACCTCCACAATATGCTTTAAAATAAATAAATACAAGAGAGAGAGAGAGAGAGAGAGTCACCAATAAAAGCACAGGTACAGTGTGTGAAGATGTGTGTCTTGGCTGAGGCAGCAAATACTCCTGTGTACAAAATACTCAAAATACTGGATCTTCACTCTGAGGCTTCAAGTAACTTTACACCCGAGAGGAGCGGCCGCTTCTGTCTGCTTTCATCTTTCTGCTCCTTCCTTACACACAGCAAACCTGCCATCCTCACACACACACACACACACACACACACACACAGCAAACCTGCCATCCTCACACACACACACACAC
>CAESWR010001057.1:53544-65757 GCA_903171835.1 Mullus surmuletus
TGAAATGGAAGCGACAGGCGAACGCGGCTTATTCCGGATTTCCATCATGCAGCGTTTACACACCGAGCGCTTTATTTTCTCTTCTTTTTTTTCCCTCTTTCCTTCTCACACACACGGCCGATGTTATGCATCTGGCACGGAAACACACACCGCCTTGAGGTTTGGTTAAAAATCAAACAAAAAGTCTTTGTCCTTGTGGGTTTTTTGTTTGGCGCCGCCATCTTTGTGCCGATGCTTTTAGTCGCGCCTCATTAAGCGCCAGGATGCTTAATCGCGCTGGATGAGCTGCGCTGGGCGTGGCCAGGTGGCTCCTCCCCCTGCCGCTCCGCTCAGGCCAGGCCAGGTGGCTCCTCCCCCTGCCACTCATATTATACATGCTAACATGTTTTCTTTCCACTTTAAATGAGTCAATCCACTTCAGCCTGCAATATGTATATCAAATATTCATTATTTGGGGCGATTTTAACTAAATGCCAGTTTGATTACGTAACTCCTTGAACTAAGCAATTCAAGGAGGATTTAATGATTATTATTATTATTAGAGCCTCAGATGGTCAATGATTAGCAGCAACATTAAAATTGAGGCATTTTTATTTTTTCTGAAGTAACAGATTTTTATAGCAAACTCTCTTATTAGTTCCTGGGGACAAAAATATCTCCTTCCAAAACACTGCTGTACAAATATGAGATATTAATGATTCTTCCAACTTTGAACTAGTGAGTTAAGGGTTAAATTGCATTATGCCATTGATTCACTTTCTGAGGCAAAAATCAGTAGTTTTTCTAAAAGCCCATAAATAAGATCTCTGCTTAAAATGCAATAAACGACACTTGTGAAACACTTGCAATTACACCACTGACCACTAGGGGGCCCGTTGTTGAAAAACACTGGCCGTGGCAGCGGTGCGGACGCCATCCAGCTCCCAGAATCCCCGAGTTTGTTTGGTTTTAACGGATTAGCAGCAAAATTACCAGATTTTTGCATCGGCGCTGACTGATCTCTGCATATTTTCTGTTTGGTTTTTTTAGTATGTAAACCTAATCTGCGGGTGCTTTGTGATGTCACGGCTGTTAATCTATTCATCCATCATCTCACTGCATCCGAACAATACCCCCCCCCCCACCAGCTTCCCCCCAAAAAGCTGCTGCTCCTGTGAGAGAGGTCGGCCGCAGCTTTACCCGGGAAAATATGCTCCACGGACTTGAAATGAGAGAGAGTCAAGATTAGTTTGAGTTCAACTTTGTGTCGCAGCCAAAGGGGCTCAATTACTTCTTGGGGGGGAAAATGTAAATATCTCTGCGCGAGTGTATAATGCACCGTCTGCTGCTACCTTCACGGCCGCGCTCATAAATTACCCGCCGAAGGTTTATAATTCAGCAGCGATCCATTAAAGGTCCTTCTCCGAGCCGCCGCTCGTTAGCCGCCGCTGAAAAATTCAGCGAGTGTTAGCGTTTAAGCAGCGGTTAACAATTAGGGCTAATGTGGCGCTGCGGGCTGCCGGCGCGGCGATAGCTCTGTGATCAATGGATATCCTGCACTTAGGTCCCCATAAAAAAATCATATTGATCGGAGCGGCGGCGGCGGCGGCGGCGGAGTGGCGTGTTTCCCTCTGAGGTCCATAACGTGAGAAATATTAGCATCAGAAAAAAAGAAAGAACAACACTTGCACCCATTAACGCCATTTGCCGGATATTTAAATAAGTAATCAGATCGTTTTCTGTGTCATTTGCATTTTTGATGCGTTTGGAGAATAAAAGTGTCCCTCACGCACGCGAAACCTTTTCCTTTTTTAATTGAAAAGACGCGAGCACAGACGGAGCAGCAGGCGCGCTGGGTTCTGCAAACATCAAGTTACTTTCCACATGCGAGCGGAGGCGCGTGGGCGGATCTTTAAACAGCTGCACGACGGCAGCGGAATGTTGCACAACTGGAGGCCTTTTAGCAGGAACAAGCTTTTTATGAGCCGTGATTGACGGCCGTGAGAGCAGAGTTTATTAGAAACGTGTGACGACGAGGGGGGCGAACTTTGGCAACGCAGCGAAAAGAGAATACCTTTATTATTATTATCATTATTACTATTATCATCATGATTACTACAACACACCTGATTAAACAGGTTAAGGAGACGAGGTTTGCTGCTCCATTAGGATGCCCGGGGAATCAGAGGCTATAAAAATATTTAACAAAGTAAAACGATGTAATAATTAGCGCAGCATCGTGCAGTTTTAGCTGCTGTCATTGAATCTGGAGCCTCCAAAGACCCCAAAACAGGCGGCTAATTCCCATAATTGCAACATTTCCTCTTAATGTAAATGTAAATGTTGAGGTGCTTTTATTTTGAAAGAGGCACTGACCCCTGTTTGAACCCTGCGAACAATAATACATGGTTCTGCATTTGTTTCTTTTCCTTTTTGTTTTTGTTTCTTTTTTTCTTTTCAACCTTTCACTTTGTGTCCTTTTTTTTGTTAATAAACAGATGGACCCGTCATGATCCTTTCTTAGTGTTCCCATGGTAACTGCACAGTGCAGGTGCAAACTTCTCCCTCAGCCAGGTTCTTGCTGCATACCAACCTCCGGCAGCTTTTAAGATGTCAAAAACACAAGTGCGTTATACACCGCCACCGCAATAAATAAAGAAAGAAATAAAGAAATAAAACACACACAAGCTACAATTAATTTGAGCACAGATTTCAACATGTGTGTGTTGTTGAACTATTGTTTTCAAGTGATATTTTTTCCCTTTCATCCCCCCCCCCCCAGACTGGGCGATAAGCGCCTCAAAGTGCTCTGGGCGTGTAGACGATGGCGCCGAAGCGCAAACACACCCTGCAGCCTCCACACACTTCAAACGGGCTCTCGGAGCGGCTGCTTGGCGAGGTCACGCCCGAGGTGGGACACGCCAAGAAACATTGCGTAATCTCCTAATTATCCCTCTTTGCGGCGCCAGGTGACGGCAGGAGAAACATTTTTGATGTCGGGAGGTAGAATAAAAAAGGCGAGGATATTTTATAAATACAAAGGCATCTCGGGGAGCGCAGATCTAAAGCTAATAGATCTTCTGAAGTTCAGCTAGCAGGGTGGTTTCTCCAAAATGGCCGATTGTTGTTGTTGGATGTTCAGACTCTGAAGGAGACACGGACGCGTTGAAGCTTCCACAGAATCCCAACCAGTGTTTGTGGACCGAGCAAACCAGCTATGCTAGCTAGCAGTTGGTTAGCTATTGGTCATGTTGGCGAAACGCTGAGTCATGTAGTTATGTCTGAAGTTCTGAAGTCCAGCAGGTTTTGGGCTCTTTGTTATTTGATGCTAGCAAGCAGTTAGCTAATTAAACTCCTTACAAAAATGTCTCCCCTTTAATAATACCAATCGGTGTCATATTTTACAGCGTTGGAAAGCCTGATTCGTCTCCTTTCCCACGAAGTACAACTTTAAGGATCCTGCATTGGTGGAATGAGCAAAAAAAAGAAAAAACGCAACCCCAAAAATGTGCCAAAATCCCCAGTCAATGTTAGCATTGGCTAGCTAACTGTGAGTTGGCATCAACGCCAACTCACAGTTAGCACAGGTAGCTGCGTGATGAGTCCTACTGTTGGACCAACATGTTGACAGAGTTCTGGCGCCGGTCCAGTCGCTGCTTGGCCATGTGAGCGTCCTCGGGCAGGACGGCTGCGCTCAGTCAGAGAGAGGAAAGAACTGGCCAACTTTCTGCCAAAAAAGGCAGTAAGTGAGGGCAGTCAAATCCTCTGGCAGGGACTTTAGCGAACGCTTACCCCGAACATCCTGTCAAAACACGTCACCAAAGCCGACGACCTCGCAAGCCTCCGGCAATATTTTCCCTCCCTTCGTATCACTGCGCGCACCTTTCCATCGGCTGAAGGAGGAAGGAGGCGGAAGGAAACCGCTGCGGCGCGTCTCCTTCCGAGCATGTAAGCACCAACAAACAGCTGATGATGGTGTGCGCAGTGATACGAAGGGAGGGAAAATAGTGCCGGGTGTACGACTCTTTTGAACGCACGTTGTTTTTCTGAGCAAAGTGCTTTATCGGTGTGACTTCAGCAACTAGACGGAACTACTTTCTGCAACAGCGAAACCATAGAGGGCAAACAAAAGAGGGGCCGACCCCCAGGATTGGTCCATCCCCCGATGTTTGGTGCCCCCTAGTGGCCTGCAAACTTCCCCTTTTCCTTTGTGAGTTTGCGGTGTTTCTCTTCTCTTTTGGGGTTTGCAGCGCGTTTGCAGCTCTCGGTCTCCGTCTAATCCTGCTCAGAGACGGGAAAAGGCGCGCCGTAATCCCGACAGGTGAGGCGGAGATGAAGGTGATGGCCGGGAAACGGGCAGGAACGGCGATGGCGTATAAACCCGTATTGATGTCGCTGACCTCTCACCTGAAGAGCCGCTGATGCTTTTGCACTCGCTTATCGTTTCCTCCAGGCATGAATTCAATAAGCTTTGTGCTTCCCCTCCGAACACTGGCTGCTCAATTTATCAATCACGGCGAGCGGGCGGGCGGGCGGAGGATCCTCGCACCTTTTACTGTCATCACATTTACCGAGCGGGCGGGAGAGTGCTAGGAGAAAATCAATATATTTACATCTATTAGTGTCAGTGGCGCCGCGGATTATGCACTTACGCCAATTAGAGGAGGATGAGAGCAGCGCGGGAAGTGGAGGCTCGCTGCTGACAAAGGCGCGTCGGAGCAGCTGAGGATGATTTTAACTGGCCGAGTTGATGAACATCGGACATCAGAGCGCCACATCAAAGCCGCCGCCTCAGCCGCCCGTCACTGCCCTGGTTAAAATTAACAGCACGCAGCTCGTCAGGCGGCGGCGAGCGCTCCCTCCCCGTGGCAGCCGCGGCGCTTAAAGGGATAGTTGGTATTTTTTCTTCATGAAGTTGTATGAGCTCCTCAGCATCAATGTGCTTCATCAGCAGTGACCTTTTCCCCGAGTTCCGGCCCGGTTTCTCTGTTTCAGAAAGTAGTTCCGTCTAGTTGCTGGAGTCACACGGATAAAGAGTTTTCCTCCCAAAAACATTAGCATTACACATTCTTGGCTGCAAAGAAGTCCGACTTCGCAATCACCCGGCACTATTTTCCCTCCTTTCATTTCGCTGCGCTCACCATCATCAGCTGTCTCCTTCCAAGCATGTAAACAGCTGATGATGGTGCGCGCAGTGATACTAAGGGAGGGAAAATAGTACCAGCTGATTGTGAGCTCTGACTTTTTCATGGCCAAGAATTGGTGATGCAAATGTATGACTCTTTTGAGCGCATGTTGTTTTTTGGAGCAACTAGACGGAACTACTTTCTGCAACAGAGAAACCGGGCTGGAACTCGGCTCACGGGACGCAGTGGAGGAAAAGTCACAGCTGATGAAGCTCACTGATGGTGAGGAGCTCATACAACTTCATGGAGAAAAACACCAACTGTCCCTTTAAGGCGGTATTTTTCCCCGTGATCGTCGTCTCTCAGAGGGCCGTATTGTTTTGTTAGAAAAAGCCTCGCCGTCCTGATCGCCATGTGAACAATCCATTACCCGCTCAAACACACTTTACATTTTTTACAAGCCGAGAGGAGCATCCATATTTGATGATATTGTTTTCGTGCGCGGATATTGTTTTCGGCGCGGGCGGCGGGGGTCCGGGTGGCGCCGCGCATCATCAGATCACTGTTTTGTCTCGTTTTTTTCCCCTAAAATCCCGCTCGTCAATGCGCTTGACTGAGTGATCGGTTCACAACCAGGTCGATCGACGCCGCGCAGCTCAGCGGCTCTCGACTATGCGATGTGCAGTACGGCGGCGGCGGCGGCGGCAGCATGTGTTGGCGCGGCGGAGCGAGCGGCGAGGCATTGTAACCCGATGTAGGCAGCCATCAATAAGACATGAGGGCCCACAGCGCCGCCATGAAAAATTCAGGCTCACATAATGTTCGCTCTTTCACTCCCCAAACTGATTTAAAGCGCGGTGCGGTGAGCCGGGCTCCCCGCTGCTCCCCGCTGCTCCTCGCTGCTCCTCGCCGCTCGGCCCGAAGGGGCCGCCATGCTGCGCCGTGCAGGGCGGCCGATCACCGCTTTGTCTGTGACATCACGCCGACGCTCGCCCGCTTTCATACCACGAAATGATTCACTTTCGCAGATTTGTTTCTTTTAAAGAAGCTTCAAAGATGCTGCGAGATTACATTAAATTAAAGGTGTGATACGCGCACTATAACCTTTTCACACTCTCAGCTTCCGCGCCCGGTCTCTTCACGCGTGAAAATTGATGATGTAACACCCACAGAGTTATATATACATATATGTATACATATATATATATATATATATATATATATATACGCAGAGGAACATGTAGCAACACGCTCTGGGCATTAAGCACAAACAGCTGCTATCAGCCAATCAGAAAATAGCACTGCTGTTTCCGGATAAAATACGTCTGATCTGACGGCGCAACTCAGATTATTTAGTTGATTTTAAAACACCAGAGGCTTCAAACGTTGAGTGCACAGAGACGGTGGATGGCGACTGCAGGTGTGCAGTGGCGGCCGAGGAAGAAGCCGCCACATTTTTAGGGGGCGTGGCCACAGCTGGGCGATACATCGGGGTATATTTTACTTTTCTTACATTGATTTCAAAAAAAGATTGGCCTCTTTTATCTTGGGGACTATTTTTTTAACGTGCACTTTACGTGGAGCTTTCATTTCAAAATGTTCCTCCTTGTTGTTGTTTAAATTGTTATTGGAACAGCTGAGTTTGAAGCAGGTGAAGAAACCTATTTATTTGTTTTTGCAACTGTTTGCTGAAATAGCTGCTTTCAATCAAACTACTTGTGACATGTTTGTTTTTTTGAGTAACTGTCGCATTTTTCCGCCTTCCATCTTTTTCCCCGTCGGAGAGACGAGAGAGGAGCAGGGAGGAGTTGGAGGGGCGGGGCTTAATGGCGGCGCTGGAGTTTTCCAAAAGGTCATCGCGGCATTTTCTTTATTTGCCGACTTTATAAAGGCCAGAGCGCCACATCGCCGTGACGACCGGCAGCTCCAGCAGCAGTGTCGGCGCAGAGGTCGCAGCGCCGTGACACTGACACGCCGCCGCTCGCAATCGCGGAAAAAACAACAGAGGGAGGAAAAAAAAACCCCTCCTGTAATCTCGCGGGCGGCAAAGGTCACAGACTTTGATTTGAGCTAAGTGATGTCGCGCGGCGGCGAGCGGGGGCCGGGGCGGCCGGGGTGGCGAGCGGCGCGGCCTTCACAGGAACGCCAGCTCGCCGCCCCGGCTAATTGCCAGGAAAACGGGAGCTGATAAGCCACCGCCGCCGCCATCGGCCCGCGCGGCGTTTATCTCTAATTGCCGGCGATGAAGTTGGAGGCGTTGGAACCTCATTGTGTTTTAAATGACATTTAAGCGGCTTGACGGACAGTTTGGCTCGTCTTCAGCAGCAGCCAATCACACGACGCCGTCCTCGCCGGGTAATGGGCTCGCCTTCGCCTTTTGTGGCGTCTTTTAAAGAAGGCTCGACTCGCGGGAAGTGACAGAGCTTTATTTTTCTCCTTCTTCTTCTTCTCCTCCCAGATTCATTCTCATGTTAAACTACAACATGTCGTTGTCGTGCAAAGAGGAGCTCAGAATGGAGATTGTGAAGATTGTGAAGTCAGATTTGGCGTCCCTTTGTGGTGGAGACGGGGGGGGGGGGCGGGGGGGGCGCAGGTAAAGATGCGAGGTTTGAAGAGGCAGGACGGTGCTCTCCCTCTTCTCCTCCGGCTCTTTTTTCCTGCCTCTCTCCTCCTCCCTCTCTTCTCCTCCTTCTCTCCTCCTCCCTCTCTCCTCCTCCCTCTCTTCTCCTCCCTCTCTTCTCCTCCTCCCTCTCTCCTCCTCCCTCTCTTCTCCTCCCTCTTGACAGATTTAAAAATACTCAAGGATTTGCGATTGTTGCGAGGCGGCTATTTCAGACGCCGCCTTTATGCGCCGCGGCTCTGTTCCCCATAGGAGTTTGTAGATCATTGTCAAACCTGTGCTTGTTGTAATGAAGATGAGAGTGCACATGCGTGTGTGTGTATGTGTGTGTGTGTGTGTGTGTGTTTGTGTGTGTGTGTGCGGTCGGTCGGTCGGTCGGTCGGTCGGTCGGTCCGCTGAATTAACAAGGCGCAGTTCTGCTCCAGGAATAATGAGACTCAGGCATTCTGTGCTGTAAACAATGAGAGTGTGAAAACTGTAGTATGAGCCTGCGTGTGTGAGTGTGTGTGTGTGTGTGAGTGTGTGTGTGTGTGTGTGTGTGTGTGTGTGTGTGTGTGTGTGTGTGTGTGTGTGTGTGTACAGTAGGTACTTGTATGGGAGCAGATTGTCCATTAGCACCTTTCTGCTGTCAGAATGTGTCTATTGGCGTAGCTACGATCACCAGCTTCAGTGCATCGGGGACACGCACATGCACACACACACAAACACACACACACACACACACACACACACGTTTGAGGCTGCCGTGACCGTGTGCAACTGCTTTAAGTGTCTCAAACAGACTCCAGATGGAGCAGAGTGCGGCGGGACGAATGGGCGGCGCTCCGAGGCTCACGCGTAGATCAGCGCCCGTTGCCATGGTTTTTTTCGTGAGTGAGATCACAGTTTTGTAATTGTTGTCGGCGACACCTGCGGTGACTCACGGCGCCCTCCAAGCTTTGGGAAGCTCTAAAGCAACACGATGCAACTTTTCTATCCAACTCTCCGAACAAAAGCAAGATGAAAAAAACGCTCGTCAAGAAGGAGGGAGACACAGACGGCGGCGGCTGATGTCGACCATTCGATCATTGTGATACAATGGTTGCTGTGAGTCACTGGTTGGTCGAGAGTCGACCAAATTTATGAATTTCATTCAAATTAAGGAATCAACACAAATCCGACCAAACTTTCTGTGGGCAGAAAAAATCCAGAACTCAATGTTCTGTGTTTTTTTAATCACAAATATCACCCTTTAAAAAAAAAAAAAATGGTACTGTGTACTTGCTATGCTAACAAATATTAGCTTGGATTTAAAACATTTTTGGCACATTTTGTGTTTCTAGTTATTATTTTCTCTTCAGTTGACTGATCTCGTTCATCAAAGTACAATAACAACATGATTCGGTTGCAAAGTCCCTCACTGAAAACTGCTCATGGATTCCCACGATCCCGTGACGAGGTGCTGCCACCTCCGAACGTCACGCCTCACTTCCTGCCGTTTCAAAGCGCAGCTTCCTGTTGACTCCCAGCAGGGATGACACAGCTGAATTATTCTGACACAGATAATGAAAACGGTGAAACACAGCAGATTTGAGTGTCAGCACAGCTGTTAATTATGTTGCCACCGAGGCGCGGCCCCCCGGGGGGGGATTGAACAAGACGAGTGTTCAGCAAATTCGGGACAGCTTATGTTAATTGAAACTAAACAGTGACGAGTCGCTGGCCGCCGCTCGCCTGCCAACCGCCGGCGCCGCCGTCCTGGCACGCCGTGTATGAAACTCAGCGCGGCTTCAGAGGTCAGTGGAACAACTTCATTAATTAGTTGCTTTTGCGAACACTGGAGCAACTTTGTTGCGCTCACAACGGAGTCCAGTCAGAGAAGTGGAACAGGGAGCGACTGTGCTCGTGTCAGGCTCTTCATTTATTTATTCATTTACTTCTTTATTTATTTAGCTGGCGGCTCGCTCGGAGGCAGAGCGGCACTCGCTAATGGCTCCTCACCTTTGTGACCCACCCCTCACTTTGTGTTCTGCCCACCGTTTGCTGTTTTAGCTCCTGTCTCTTTAAGGGCAGCTTTGAACCTTTTTATAATAATGATAATAATAATAATAATGATAGCGCTGCCAGAGGAGGTCTGACAGTGTTGAATTGATTTTTTGCACATGTTATAGTGCCTTTAAGATCTATATTTTGGTTGTATCTCGTATACCTTTTCTGTATAAGAATTGCTGTAGCGCAGCTGTGTGCAAGTTTGATATAGTTTGTATACTTAGTTTGATTGACATCCGGTGGGTATTGTGTTGCAGTCGTTTGTAGGAAAATGGAGCAGTCATTATAAAGTGTATTAGTGTAAATATAAAGTGTTAAAAGAATGGAGAAATATATGTTTGCCGTATCTGAATGTGACTTTTTTTCATCCATTTCCTCTCAGTTTGACTCTGTTGACGATTGAAGAGGACTTTGCAGCTGACAGTCGGTCAAGACTTTTCTGTCGGCATCGCTGCGTTCAGGCCGAGCAGTGAGGGCAGAACAGTCATACATTTTATTTGTAAGCGCCTTTCAAACACTCCAGGACACTTTACAGACAGACGAGAAGATCGGAAATGATAAACTGATTAAAAACAACAGTAATAAACACTATAAAACCAGGGTTTACTGGCTCAGCATCCGTGGGATAGCAGTTGAAATAATGTAGATTTTGGCTGCGTTTGGTGTAAAACACAACAATCTGTGTGATCATCAGTTTGTATTGACGTGAAAGTGACAGACGCCCTCTAGTGGCTGCGGTAACTATGGCAACTCAGAGCGATTTATCCATAGAAAGCTGGATGAGTCGCTGCCAGGCCTGCGACACTTGTGACGCTGTCTGTTCTTTGAAAAGCTGTGTGTGTTTGCAGTCACCGAGCGAGCGCGGCGGCTCGAGGACACGGGTGTGTTTTCTTGTAAAAAAAGAAAAAGGGGGGGGGGGCTCCCGCTCCTTTTGAAAGAAAGAAAAAAAAAAAGCAGCAGCTGATGAGGCTGTCAGCTGTGGGGCAGAGGGTCTCGCCGCACTGCCGGAGCTTCCATCGCGCTCCTCGTGTTTCTCCTTTAGTTAAAAATGCCAAAAGCAGCAACAGTGATGAGTGTTGACAGGTATTCAGAGCCGCCGCACAACCGCCTCCATTACAGGCGGCGGCGGCGGCGGCGGCGGCGGCGGCGGCGGCGGCGGCGGCGGCCTTCAGGGGTCTGAGCGCCGCTTGTTCCAGCTTGGATAGATCATCAGATTTGGTGCAGAGAGGAAATGTGGAATGTGTGTGCGCGTGTGTGTGTGTGCGTGTGTGTGTTCCGCCGTGCGCTGCTCCGTCATGGTCGGTCCGAGCGACAGCCAGACGAAGCTGTGCGACACGCGGCTCGCAGCGGAGGCGGAGGATTGTCGGCGAGAGAGGGAGCGTGTCAAACCACCACAACCTCCACCGACCATCGCATGGGGGGCAAGGGGTGAAGGGGGGGGGGGGGCAAGGGTGAGGGGGCAAGGGTGTGACATCATCATCACACATCCGAGCCAAAGTCCAGCCTCCTTCATTCATCCTGTGTCGACTCTAACAGGAGCTCGGGAGGCTTTTATGTTTTATGGAGGTGGGCGGGGGGGGGCGGAGGGGGAGTGGGGGGGGCGCAACACATCTGTTGCATCTGTTTAGGAGGATCTGCAGCCTGGAAATGATGATGGATGGTGATGGTACAGACGGGGAACATGTCTCGTCCACAGTCGTACCAGGAGGACTGTTTCAAAGACTGATGGACTATTTAAACATTCCTCATTTTTTGAAGGAAATCAACACATTTTTGTTGAAATATTGTGATTCTTATTTTTTTCTGCCCACCTCCCGCTGATAGGACCTCTGTGAATACCATGTGACAGAGGTTTGGGGAAGGTGCTGGACTTGAGGTTTGGAAGAGGAAACCATTTGTGGAGGCGCACTGGTGTTAACTGGACTCTGAACGGACAGAGCCGGTTTGGGATCCGGACTGGGAGTCAGTCAAGTCAGGACAAAGAGGAGGCTTAATGGCTGAAAGTTGGACTGAGCAGACAGACGTCTTTAATTTTTCAGCACCGTCGTCTGATGCCAAACAAACACACACACACACTCGGCGAGTATTGAGGCCTTGGTGAGCGTGTCTGTTGAAATAGCAGACGGCGCATTTGAATGTTAAACGGTGCAAACAGAAAGTATGTAACGCTGCCGCTCCTTAAGATTTCCTGTTTTTTTTTTGTTGTTTTTATGTTTCCGCTTTGTCTCCTTTCCCACGATGCTCCATCAAATCGCACTCAACATCTGCTCTGTGAATAACCGGCAAATATCACGGGTACGCCGCGACGCTAAATACTAATCAAATCAGCACAACAAGTGTCTGATGTGATTGTTATCATGTCTGGGACCTCGTGGAGAAAAAAACAGAAAACACAGACTGCTGGCTAACCAAATTAACCTTTAAGGTATACACACACACACACACACACACACACACACA
>CAESWR010001057.1:139625-155153 GCA_903171835.1 Mullus surmuletus
CGGAGTGAGGACTCGTTAAACCACGTTCATTAACGACAATTAATCTAAACAAACATCTCCTGAATGAACTTTAGCTCAGTTTGATGCTCGCGCTGCCTGTGTTCACACGCTTTGATTCAAATTTGGATTTTAATGTGTTTAAAATCTTTGGGAATCTTTTTAATCAACTTCGGCTTTAATTATATACATCAAATATTAAAATATTCTAGGGGGATTTTAACCCTCTCAATGCCAGTTTGTTCACGTATTTTAATCGGATGGATCATGGATGGACGGATGGATGCTGCTTCTCACCAAGCCAGCCAAGCTCACTATGTGTTGGAATTCTGTGTTTGGACACAAAAACACACACACACACACACACACACACACACACACACACACACACACACACACACACACACACACACACACTGCACCTGGTCCTACAAACATGCTGATGTCCGACAAGCCAGAATATTTTCTTTTTCAATGTCCTTTCTGTTTTTTCTGTGTAGTTTTACATCTGCCAAGCGTCAGAGCTTGTGTGTGTGTGTGTGTGTGTGTGTGTGTGTGCGCTCGCTGCTGTGTCCAGATCCACATGTTTGACTTTGTGCAAACAGAGCTGCGGCGGTGTGACACTGCGTGCCGAGCCTGGCGCTGAACTTCTCCAGTCCACTGGGTTCAAACATTGAAGATCCACAGATCCTCCATGAACCTCCATCCAGGTGGACTGTTTGAGGAGCAATCATCCTCTGAGAGGTCTGAGGAACTCCTGACATCTGAGGGTTTTGGAGTTTCCTCACCTCGTTTGAAAAAAGAGAAGGTCTAAGGAACTATTGTGGCTTCTTCCATTTGAAGCTCGGGAGGTTCCTCAGAAATATATGTTCTAAGGGTTCTTTGAGGCACCTTTTGAAGCTCTGTGAGGAACCTTTTTTCCGCAGTAAAAACAAGAAAAAGAAAAGGAACTTAAGCCTTTTTCTCAAGAGGTCTTTAATGCCTTCTTTGAAAAACATGTTCCTCAGTTCCTCCACCATAAAAACAGGAAGAACTTTTGGATTTTCTTCTATTCTAAGCTGAAGGAACCTCAGAAAAAAGGTTCTTCTGGTTGAAAAGGATGTTTGGTTGGTTTGTTGGATTGGAGGGCCTGTGGTGCGCAGGAGGAGGAGGAATGATGATGATGATGATGATGGCGGTGGTGCAGATGTTTCAGGCTCCTCATCATCACCTCGCCGCATGATCTTCATCCTCCACCAAGGTCACAGCAAACAAACACATCGAGCGACTCGTTATTTACGCAGCCGGAGACGTCACGGATGAGCTGCGGTAAATGGCGGTGGTAACGGGTGGGGGGTTGGGGGTGGGGGGGGGGGATGTGGGTGGCTCCGCCCCTGAGCCGCCGCCGACCGTTCACCTTAACGGCAGGCGAGCGGATCCGCCGTCGCATCACATTGCGATGGCGATCACATTTGCTGCTCCGCTTCCCTCCTTTTTGTTTAGCTAGCGCGGCGGCGTTTCCCGGGTAAATATTTACCGCCGCTTAATAACGGCGGGCGGCTGTAATTGACGTGCATCATTTAACGCTCCTCATTTGACGCCTTCATGCTTCGCTGCAGGTGTATGATGAGTTCGGCTTAAACTCTGGGTGGTGGCGTCGGCGGTGGCGGTTGCCCTTCACCGTGGCGCCGAGCCATCACGCCGCTCGCTGCACCTCTGGCCACAGCTGGAGGCAGATAATGCCCCTGTTTGCTTGATTCTCTTTAACCTTGTGGAGAAGCAGAGCAGGTTTCATCGCAGGAAAACAACTGCAGATGAGTTTATTTTGTTGTTTGTGCCAATTAAAGATGGCAGCTCTACAACTGCAGATATATTAGTTAGTCTCCAATTATGTTGACGATAATTTGTGATAAAAGTCATGCAACATCCAAAGATTCTTTATTTTCACATTAAATAATTCAATCAAAAATTACAAATAAAGTGACTATTGTGTTTCCCAAAGATTGAATGTCTGATTCAGTCCAAGATATTTATATTCTAGCTTCATGTATTTTCTGTGTATGTAAAAATAAACTCATCCCATAATATCTTGCATGGAAGCTCAGAAGGATTTAACTCCTTCCATTATCTGACTCAATCCTCCTGCTTTTTCCTCAAACGCTGGAATAAATATTTCACCCACAAAGAAACAACATCTCATACCAGTTAAGCAGGAGAAAACCATCAAAGGGCTCCCAAGCAGGAAGTGGAAGCCCGCCCACTCGCCGCCCCGACGTTGCGTAATGCTTCAGTAAGCGTGGCGAGCGGCGAGCTGAAAGATGGGCGGCGGCAGGATGAAGCCGGAGCTCGTGGTGATTATACATGGAGATTTTCTCTGAGAGTCACGCAACGTCTGCACACGCTGAGTTATTCATCTCAATGTCAACAATAAAACACATAATAAACCTCAGAGCTCTTATTTGTGTTTGGAAACTAAACTGGAGAACTGACAAGAGTTAAGCATCGGGACTGAAACACTCGCACTTACAGGAACCTTCTTGGCTTTAATTTGTTCCAACAAACATATGTGAGCCAGTAGATAAGTGACTGATATCCATCCATCCATCCATCTATGATCCATCCATCCATCCATCCATCCATTCATCTATCCATCCATGATCCATGTTCCATGATCAATCCATCCATCCATCTATGATCCATTCGACCATCTATCCATCCAACCGCCCATCCATCCATCCATCAATCCAGCTATCCATGTATCCATGATCCATCCATCCATCCATCCATCCATCCATCCATCTCAACACCCACCCACTTATGATCCATCCATCCATATGTAATCCATTCATTCATCCATCCATCCATCCAGCTATCCATCCATCCATGATCCATCCATCCATGATCCATCCATGATCCATGATCCATCCATCCATCCATGATCCATCCATGATCCATCCATCCATCGTTCCCTCCATCTATAATCCACCCACCCATCCGATGAGTCCTTCAAATCACATTTCAATCCGAGCAGTTTAAAATGCGTCTGAAAGGTCTCAGATGTTCCCGTCAGCTTCCTCACATTCACGTTTTGTTTTTTCAGTGTGTCCAGACAAACATGATATTAACGGCTCGGCACTCACCGAGCGGAGGGAGGAATAAAAAACAAGAAGAAGAAGAAATATATTTTGTAGAAAAGGGCCGAGATGATGTAAGTCCATCCAGGAGGTCAGCCGGGACGACGCCGCCACTGGAGGCTCGGCGGCCTTCGCAGACGGGAGATGGATGAAGATACAAGGTGACACCAGATACTCTGATATAAAAAGGCAGAAGAAAAACGCATTACAGGAGCAAAATAGGACAAAACCTCAAAATAGCCAACGACAATTAAAGCGTCCTGCTGCGGCTGGAGGAGCTTTAAGAACAGAGGGAGGAGAAATCGCCAGGGAGGACGGAGATGTTTAAAGGCACGAAATCGCTTAATAAAATGTTTAAAAGACTCCAAGTACTCGAAGCGCCTCGTGAAAATTTATGTAAGTGCTGTAAAACACCGTCATATTTCTCTGAGAGCGGAGCTCCGCCCGGCGCCGCACCGGAGCCGCCAAAGTTTTGGGGGGCGGCGTTGTTAAATGTTTACAGCGGTTATTCAGAGGTGAGCGGCAGCCCCTCAAAGTCAGAGCCAGAGGGGCCGAGTTTGGAATGACTCGTCACATGGTTTAATCATCATGTTTGACCTGTTTTCCCCTGTTTTCTCCAACACAGCTAAACGCTTGGATAACGCAGCCCCAAAAAGTGCTACCAAGTGTGATTTTTGGGGGCTTCTGAAATATTTATATTCTAACTTTATGTATTTCAGTATGTCAAATAATCAGTTTAAACAATAACACTTGAAATATGACTGTGAAGTTAACAGTTAACAGTTAATAGGACATACAAATCAACAAAATAAACACGTAAAGTACATATGGCAGTGTGTTATATGTTGAATTGAGGATATTCTGTGCGACGAGCGGCCCACCTCAGCCCTTCATGTGATTTCAAACCCCCAAAAATTCCCTCAAACGCTCTCGCAGCCCCTCAGAAACGCGAGCGTCCTGCGTCCTGTGGAATCACCAGAGAGTCTCTGGCGTCGCGTATTGGCAGCGCATTAATTAAGCGCTCCTCTCCCTCATCCAGCCGGCACATACGTTCAGACGCGAGGTGGGCTTATCGCCTCCACACACACGTGTTTGTGCTGACAAACACTGACTAACAGCAGGAAGTCCTGGCAGCAAGCAGGAAGCTGCGGCGCCGCCATGGAGACACCAACACACAACTGTTGGACGCCTCGGATCACACACACCAAACGTGAAGAGCTGAAAGGTGGATGGATGGATGGATGGATGGATGGAAGGATGGATGGATGGATGGATGGATGGATGGATCATAGATGGATGGATGGAGGGATGGATGGATGTATGGATCATAGATGGATGGATGAAGGGATGGATGGATGGATGGATGGATGGAAGGATGGATCGTAGATGGATGGATGGCTGGATGGGTGCATTATAGATGGATGGATGGATCATAGATGGATAAAGGGATGGAGGGATGGATCGTAGATGGATGGATGGATTGATGGATCGTAGATGGAGAGAACGATGGATTGATGGATCATAGATGGATGATGGATGGATGGATCATAGATGGATGGATGGATGAATGGATGGATGGATGAATGGATGGATGGATGATAGATGGATGATAGATGGATCGCAGATGATGGATGGAAGGATTTAATTGTCGTCGGCTATTTAGAGGTTTTGTGCTGCTTTGCTCCTTCAATGCGTGACTATGAATCTCCAGCCAATCACAAACCTCCAGCTCACCAGCAGCAGATGTTGCGACCTGCAGAAGAAGAACACAAAGAGCTTTCTTGTTGGTGTTTGCTCTGAGTTCTCTCTGAAGAATTCCACAAAACACCAAAGTCAGGTTTTGGGTGTTTTTTCTTCATCTCCGTCTCCGTCTTCTGAGCCAGAGAAAAAACCTGCAGCTCAAACATGGCTCCTTCTTCTCCAGCAGGGTTTGATTATGTTTCACTGCCGGCCTGATTTATAGAACATCTCACTCCTCAAAACATGATGAAATTGGATGTGTTACGGCCCAGTTGCGATCAAATTGTCTTGAATTTTTGATGCTGCCGAGCGTCTTTGTTGCAAACATTTGCCACAGACGAGGGGAGGAAAGTTACCTCAGACTGTCTGAAGGGATTTTTCGGCGTCCTCCCCTCTGATTTAGGCGCTTTGAATCGCCCACTTCCTGCCGTCTTCTGAGGGAACGCTGAGGCGCCATCAGCAGAAGGCTGTGAAGCGGCTGTTAGACGGACCTGAGCGACGGTTAAAGTCTTGTTTTTAACCCCGCTATGAAAAAATTATGAATAATTTTGTAACAGTACGACACATGCAGCAAATACTCTGAACTATTTCTTTGGAATCACTCTGCCTGGCAAGTAAGGTGAATGTGCAAGTTGTTATTTTGGACTCTTTTGATGGCGTACTTCGGTAGTTTTGGAGAGATGGAGGGTCTGAACCCTTCACCTCCATGTAAAGCGCTGAGCAGCGGCACGCTTTCCCCCTGAGTTCTCAAAACAACGGGCAGAGACGAGTAAAGTCACTGTACCTACACATATGATTATAGGGATTACAGCAATAGGCCAATTTTCTAAAATGTTGAACAATCCCTTTAAAGTATTAATTTATGTTGTTTTTTTTCATTTTTATTCTTTTTTTAAAAATGTTCTTATTATGGTTATTATTAATATTATTATTATTATCATTTTACTAATTATTTACTTTATTTGACTCGTGCACTTTGAACAAGGAACATTAAAGTCACCTGAATCGTATGTAAATCTTACTGAATCGAGTGGAACAGAACTATTCCACTCCAGCATATGTGATTCCTGAGTCGTGTCGTAGCTCATGCATCGGGATCGGAATGGGATCGTTATGGATTGGATTGGAGAGCTGCACACCCCGACTCGTTACGCTTCCCGTCAAACGTGTCGATTAGCGGCCGCTGCCCGGTGAGGTGCAGCTAATCGTAGCGGGAGGAGGAAAAGCAGGCGGCTATCCGGGACGATGGAGCGTCGTCAGCGCCCCGAGGAAGCGGCGCGGCCATCTCGGAGCGACGCCGCTGATGTAGAGCGCGACCTTGACAGGCCCAGAGCAGATGGTCCGACGCCAACGTCCCAACAGCAGCGCCGACATATGTTTCTGCAGCGGACTGCGGTGGAGCCGAGCCAGGCGGGTTCTTTATGTTCCTCAACACGGTGGAAGACTTGGACATGAAAACATTCTGTTACAATACGCAGGAATCTCCAGGAAAACCGCGAGCTCCTCCACAGGCCTCAGACTGATCAATGATTAGCAGCAACATTAAATTTGAGGCATTCTCATTTTTTCTGCAGTCAAAATGGCTTAATGATAAAAAAGTGGACTGGACAAAAAACGTGCCCAGGAACTCTTAAGGGTTAATGGCTTTTTCATGAACTGCTTCAGCACTCAGAAGTTACGTCTCTCCTAGTGACAACTTCAGAGAATTTCATTTAAAAAAGAATTTGCGCCTTTGAAAAGATCTAAAACAATACCTGCGACTAATGTGTCTTCATGTATAATCTGCTATAGGGGGGACGTTTATTTTTAACCGGACAAAAAAAAACCCGAAAAAACTCGAGGTCAAAAGCGGGTCATCACGTGTTTGCGGAGCTTCTGGAGGTTCCTGGTGATGATGAATCTGTTTACCTGAAAAGTAAAATATGAGGAAGCTTTAAGGGGAGCCTTCAGCAGCATCAGCACAAAGCCGCATTATTACAGGGCAGGTGCGTCAAGGGCGAGGGGGGTGTGGGTGTGGGGGGGGGGGCACCGGCCTGGAAATAGGCCAGCGACGCAGCGTTCAGCAGCATCATCAGCGGCTGCCACGCGGGAAAAGAAAAATGGTGTTAGATCAAATAAGAGGCGGAGGAGGAGGAGGAGGAGGAGGAGCGGCGGCAGCGGCCAGGTGTGCTGCTGCAGCTCCTCGGGGGAGGCGGGGGGGGGCGGGCGGACAAAGACACGGAATGAATCAAGTCTCCTGATCCCGGCGACGGTGCTCACCTCCTCCGTCAGACTTTGATTCGCATCAATTCGTCACATTCTGCGTTTGGAGGATCGCCGCCGCTTCCCCGCACAAACAAACAAAAACAACAAACAAAGCTCCTCCGAGGCCGATAGCACTCTCTGTCGCATATTACTGCACTTTTTATCTCCCGGACACTTGACAGCAGCTGCAACAACACTGTCCCTTCTTTCTTTCTTCTTTGCTTTTTTTGGTGAGTTGATATGCTGAACCTGACAGCAGACAGTTGCTTATTTACACGTACAGCCACTTTATCTTTCCTAGTCCAATAGTTGTTTCCGTTGAGGAACATTTTTCGCTCACTAACTGGCACTTCAACAGCGCTACGCTCCAAATTTTTAAGTATTGTTTGTTTTAAAGGCGTCTGGCAGATTTGGCGAACGCCTCATAGCAGCTGTTTATGGTTGAACAGAGTATATTTTTCCTCTTAATTAAAAACATTAAAAAGTTTGTCTCTTTGGGGAGCGCTACCGTGATGTTTCAAAATCACAAAAAAACAGGCGAGCTAAAAACAGTTTGTGCTAGCTTAATCTGCAAACAGCCGCTGAGCTAGACAACACTAAAGCTGATCTACATATTTACAAACCAAAATACATCAAATAATATGAAACTGGTTTAAATCACTGCAGTGGAACCAATGTTTTGGTGTGAGCTAAAAGACCACACAAACAGAACATGGGCTACTTTAGCAGCTAGCTTCTTAGCTAAGCTATTCAGCTATCATAAGGGTGACCGGATTTCTGAAATGAAAGCCGGGGACATTTCCAGCTCAGATTAAAAAATATATCAAAAGTTATTAAGATGAAATGAAGAAACTGGGATAAAAGGAAAGGTGTGTGTGTGTGTGTGTGTGTGTGTGAAAGCAGCTTCTAACTGTTAGGTTGTTGTATAATATCAAAGAATTGAAAATCCATTCAAACACACTCCAATGATATGTGGGAAATTTGGCAAAGCGTTCAGACTACAAGGACGACGTCAATCACGTCTTATCAAATTCAGTTCAGTTCATTTTGATACATTTACAATACAAAAAAAAAGAAAGGGCAACGTCTTATCAAATGAATAAGAAGAAGAAGAAAATTAGTCCAGACTTCTCCGCCGTCCAATAATGATTGAATAATTCCGGCTCTGACGAGTCCATCGTGTGGAAAACACTCATTGTTTAATAAAAGGACGAACCCTGTGGCAAATGGAAATTAAACGTCACAACTCAGGTGCTTCTGTCCGGCCCCGTGATTGATTACCGGCCGCTTTCCCCCCGCGTCGCCCTCGGGCTGATCACAGCGCGGCTCGCAAAAATATGTTTTACAGTCCGACTGTCACTCAGACAGACTCCTGCCACGTCGATCGTTCCATTTAGCTAACAGACGCGAGGCTAATGGCTTTTTAAAAACATGTCCAGGCCGCTTTTTTCTTCTTTTTTTTTAACACTTTCTATTTTTTGCAGCGTCTCTGAGCTCCTCCCCAGCTGGCAGGGAACGCTCCCACAACATTGGCCAACATTCTCTACAGGCTCTGTTAATGTTTTAAAGAAAACGTTGTTATCTAATGTTCAAAGAACATTATAATGATGTTTATTATTTCAAATAATGCCACTGTATTGTTAAATGTTAACAAAGATAGAATGTTTTGAGCGACACAGGGACTGAGCTGTGTGAACGGAAAGTGTATATTTATTAACAGAAAACTAACAAAATGGCTAAATACACAAACAAAAGACTAAACAAAATGGACCAGGACCACACAAACAACGAAGGATGCCACCACGGATTCTGAACAGCTGGTCGGGAAGAAACCAAAAATCACCAAACATTTCTCCACCAAGAGGGCAGCACACTACTCTGCAGGACACCACCATATAACCATAACTGCTGATGCAAAAGTGCTAAAGACACCAAACCAGCATCTACCCCCATATTTTCATGGCTGCCGAACACACTGGGCTTGGTCCCGAATCTCTAGGAGCCTCCTGCGCTGAGATACATGTGTTCATACAATTAAGAATAGGCTGTATCTCCAGAACGCAAGGTCGTAGGAACTCAGGACCCAGCTCATTGCACTCGGGGTGCCCAAAAACCTATGGGTAGAACTTGGCCCCATGTCTCTACGACCTTCCGTTTTCTGAACCCTAACCCTAGCTGGGGGCAAATTAGGGTTTGGAAACCCTAACCCTAACCCTAGCTCAGAATTAAGGTGCGTCTTTGACTGACCATAGCTCCTGACCACAAAATGCTAGAGGCCCGGAAACAGTGCCGTACCCCAGGTTTTAGGACGTGCTGAACGCGCTGGTATTGGTCCCGAGTTTCTGCGACGCTCCGTTGCGGACTTGACCTTTGACCCCCTGTGAGTAACCCTAATTTAGAAAAGCTTGCCATAACTGCTGATGCAAAAGTGCTAATGACACCAAACCAGTATCTACCCCCATGTTTTCATGGCTGCCGAACACACTGGGCTTGGTCCCGAATCTCTAGGAGCCTCCAGTGCTGAGATAGACGTGTTCATACAATTATAAATAGGCTGTATATCCAGAACGCAAGGTCGTAGGAGCTCAGGACCCAGCTCATTGCACTCGGGGTGCCCAAAAACCTATGGGTAGAACTTGGCCCCATGTCTCTACGACCTTCCATTTTCTGAACCCTAACCCTAGCTGGAGGCAAATTAGGGTTTAGAAACCCTAACCCTAACCCTAACCCACTCGGGGTGCCCAAAAACCTATGGGTAGAACTTGGACCCATGTCTCTACGACCTTCCGTTCTATGAACCCAAATTAGGATTGAGAAACCCTAACCCTAAGGAATCAAGGTGCGTCTTTGACTGACCTGTCTGTTCTAGACAGCATTGTCAGAATGTTTTTATAACAGAACATTTCTAGCTGGATCACCTGCTCATGTGATATTTGTTTGGGTGTGAAAGTATCAGGTGTAAATTGTACATTAGTATCAGGTACGAATACTGTAATGGTATGTTTTTATTGTACAGGTGCAGGCGAGAGCATTAGGAGAAATATGTGGTGCTTTATAATTCACTTCAAAATGCAGAACATATTCCGGATTCATTCAACCTAAAGTGAAACATTTCATGGCTTTTATGTTTTGCTTTTCCACGATCATCCGTTAACACGACCATTAAATCAGAGGCCGGCCGAGCAGGAGCCGCTTCTCAATGCTCAAGGATGACGGGCGTGTAATTCTTGTTTTAAATCAGCAAAGGGAGTCAGTAATAAAGCTCCGAGTGTCGCCCGCTAGTAAGTGACGGGGAAACGCATTTTGGCTGATGCGCCTTTTTCCGCATTAATTGGTTTCATTAGCAAGAGCAGAATCCACACAAACATTTCAGTCAAACATTTTGGAGGGAAACGCCATTAAGGCTTCATGGCGCCGACTCGGGTCAGACGGAGGCGGCAGCCAAAGATCTTAACTGCTTTTTAATAAGTGTTTGTTAAATGTAAAAAACAATAACAGCCTCCCGTCAGAATTAATCAGCTCTCCTCTGGCCTCTGCTGAGACCCTCAGACCGGAGAAAGAAGCTTTTAGAGCGCAGACCTTTGGCAGGAAATAGAATAATTGTAGTTTTTTTCATTAGGGTTGCGATAAAGACATGCATTCCTAACAGACTGGGTGTCTTCTTCCTTGGTCTTGGCTCCGCCCCCCCACCAAATTTTGTGATATGTTGGTTTCAAACTGAACAACTACAGAGCTCTGACCACATATATGTTAAAACAGACATAAATAAACACACACGCACATACACATACATACATACATAAATATAGCTTGGTTGTCCCACGTTGATCCCCCCCCTCCTCCAGCTCTGGGATTTGTAGTTTTTCTGGGCCAGACCATCCGTCCTCCTCTATGGAGGTGAAAACAAACTATTTCTTTCAAGTATCTTGAGTTGTTGTTGTTTACGGCCTCGATGGCTCCTCTCTGCGGCTTTCTGTTTCCTTTGGTCTTTACTCCGAGGAGTCAGGTGGCTCAATTTTTATTTTTTTATATATTTCGCTCACTGCGGCAAAACAAAGAGAACGCCTTCCCGTGGCTTCCTTGGGGAAAAACTCTCCGCCTATGATTTTTTAAAGTGAGAACAACGGCCTTTGATGTTGTCTTCCATTTTAAATGAGGTCCAATGGAAGACGCTCGCCGGCGCGGCCATCAGCGGTGTATGCAAATCACTACCACTAATAGGCAAAGAAATTCCATTGACTCTGTTACGCGCCGCCGCCTGGAACGGGGGGGGGGGGGTTTAGGGGGGATTTGTTGTATAAACCTCAACTGCAAACATTTGGCGATCTTTAAGTAAAGCAGGAATGTCAACAGCGAAAGATTGTAGCCTGAGCTTAAAGACGGCCTGCGTACACGGGTGTGTGAGGTGTGTATAAATACTCTGCTCCGTGTATCTAATGTGTTCAATTACCCCTACAATTGGAAAAATGCCCAGAAACAATGAAAATGCAAATGCAGCTAATTTCTGTGTTCACCTGCTGGCCGCTTTCCTCCCAGTTTGTGGTCAGCGCTGAGAAATTCCTCCCCGCTTTAAAAATGAAGTGTAAAAAAAAAAATCAATGCGAAGTGAATGGAGAGCCGTGTTTGAGTGGCAGCCGGCAAACTTTGCAGATCGCTCCTCCGAAGAGCAACAACACACACCTCTCAACCACTCCGCTGAGAGGAATAAAGGAAGCGCCGCAGAGGTGAGGAGGCGGAGGCAGCGCTTTGAGGGTTTGCTTTGAGAAAAACTACACAATGTTCGGCAGCGTGGAGCGAAGAGGCCGCGAGCAGCAGAGACACAGCAGGAGCTCGGGGAGGCAGACGCTCCGCGGATCACATGACTGGGCTGCTGCGATGGAGACGTGGGAGGACGTGTGTGATCGCTGCCGATGGAGCTAGCTAGCTAGGCTAACCCATAGCAAGCGAGGCTAATGCTAGCAGGCGTGAAAGCTGACCGACGTCCGAGAGTCAGTGGCTACGTCTCCATGCAGTCAACATTAGCAATAACCCAGTTGTGCACGGCCACGTAAACACCAATAACTTATTATTGGGATATATTCCTCATATTCGGGATATCCTAATTGATTACAATCACCATGGATACAGGAAGATCCCTGTTTGCTCAAGCGTGGAAACACCTTATTCCCAATGTTTCACTAACCAGAATATGGACCTTAACCCCAATATTGAGTGGAAACTTAGCCACATTAGATGTTTTTGCAAAAGGCAAAGTATCCGAGCGGGCGAGTCTGGCCAGAGAGTTAACAGACTTGGCTGACGCAAGAAAATAGAAAGCTGACCGATTCTTCATTGTAGTGAGAATCGAATATTATTTTACAAAAAAGATGGTGCGAAAAGGAAAACTAAAAGTAAACTCTTTTTTTTCTGCGCTAGCTACTATGGCTAAAGGCTATCAGCTAGCAAACAACGTAGCAGACCTGACAGCTGACGAAAGGGGGAATCAAATTTAATGTTGAACTCTGGTTTCTGAGCGAGCTAATCTGTCAGCTAGCAAAACCGGCTAATGCTAGCAGTTAGCAAGCAGGTGTTTGTTTATGTTCCGTCAGAAACAACATTCTGTACAAAAACCACAAGTCTTTGAATGTTTTCTGCAACTTTACAGTGAAGGTTTTGTGAGAATTAACGCTTTTTATTTTGGTTTTATCTCAGGTTGTCACATGGAGATGCTGAAATATCGCCATCAATTAAACATGCGGCACGAAGCACAATGACTTATTCATGAGTGATGTTTCCCGTTTTCCCTGAATTATGATGTAGGGTCGGGACATTTTGTGTAAAAAAGCCCAGAAACTAAAAACAAGAGAAGCGACTCTCACCTCCCGCTCGGCACTTCCTGTCCACGACCTGCGAGGGACGGACGTGAACGTGCTCACGAGTGATCCTCTCAGCAGGTTTTAGGAAGGCGATTATGTTCAAAACAAACACGCAAAACCGTGAATTTCCTCCCTCAAAGTGCTCATGAATCATTGAGTCGCTTTTAACGAGGCTGATTCAAAAATCGGCCTTTTTTTCCTGAGAGCCGTAACAGCAAAAAAAAATTGTCCTTGAGCAAACAGCTGAGCCCTTCTTTATATTTCCTCCATCTATACTCTGTCGGGCTCGTGTGGAATTTAGTGTATTTTCTCGGCTCCTCCGTCGGCTGTGAGGAAACGACCAGTTTGAAAATGGCCGCCGGACTCTTTAATTGACTCGTCTGCTGCTCTCAGAGCGGTTTGGATGCTCGTAGGAGCGTCGCCGCGGCGCCGCCTGTGATCCGTCCTCTGGTGAATGTCAATGGATGGGGGGAATATTTTGGAGAGGTTGCATCAGTCGTGATTTTCCTCTTGAAGATGCTCTCTCTCTCTCCCTCTCTCTCGCCCGAGGTCAGTAACCTTCAGTGATCATCAGGCCGCGTCCTCGGCCTCATGAAGGTAAAAACTCAGTTTGGAGAAAAGCATCATTAAAAAAATGGAATATTTTTCAGAGAAAAAAAAACCCCTTTTTAAAAAAAAATGTTCATTGATTTATTTTTTTCATTTTTTCCTAAATATTGCCCTCCATATTTATTCTGGGATGTTTATCCAATGCTTTTTCTTAATCAATCAAAAGCAAAAAAAATGTCATCCAATTTTTTTCCCCTCCAAATTAAAACACATCCTGCCGATCGGATGAAGCTGCTTCCAGCCAATTTTGTGCGGAAACGTTACTGCCCGTCACCTCCTTGGCATGGCGGCCGTGGTTGCCGTGGTTACGGCGGGGCGTGTCCACCTGGAGGTTTGATTCCTCTCTTGCGTGACTAGATTACATCGGCGCTCACAAAAGGGCCGCGAGCTGCTCGAAGCATCGGCTCGCTCGGAGCCGACGCCCCGACAATCAATATTTCTTTTCTTTTCACAAGCTGCTGAAGCTGCACAGGAGGCGGCTCCTCCTCCTCCTCAGACGCCCCCCCTCCCCCCGCACCTCGCCCCCCCCACCATCGGATCACAAAGTGCTCCTGGAGCCTTATCGGCCGCATTTACCGTCGCCTCCTAATCCGCCCGTCGCGGCACAAAGCGGGCCGAGCGGCCGGCCGGCGCTCGACTCCAGCGGTTGTTATTTTTAAAGTTGCAGGCTGGAGGCGGCGCGTGATGCAGACGCAGCCATGCGGAGCCTCACTTGGCATGACATCAGTTCAGTCTGAACGCTACCTGAGGCGCTTCCTTTGACAGATTAGCACGTCTGTGATTTATTTATTAATTTATTTCCCTCCATTCTCTTTCTGTTTTGCAAGAAATATTCATTAGGTCTGTTTGCGGCGCAGACTGTCGGCGCTAATGATGCTCATTGTGAACGCAGGAAAATCAGTTGGCTTCTCGCACTCGGGTCAGTTTGGCGAAACTTTATGCAGTTTTTTGGAGCTGGCATGGAGGTTAAAGCAGGCTGGACCTCGCTGATGGACTGCAGGAGCTGAAGGTCAGGCCGCCGCGTCCAGCCACTCCAACTTTTCCCGTGTTTTGGTTCTGGGTTGGTCGGGCGGTCGGGCGGGTCAACAGAGATCAGATCTATACGAAATGGGAAAAAAAACTATAAGAAGGGCAGCGAGGAGGCGAGGGAGGGGCGGGGGGTGGGGGGGGGCAAACAAACACCGCAGCCTCACAATCACGGCAGCGAGCCCAGAATGGTTTTAACAACACCACTGCAGGCTGAAAGGATGTTTTACTTTCCAAATTGTTTCCAATAAAAAAAAAAAAAAAATACATTGTTTCCATCCTGGTATTTTTGAAATGTCACCTTTAAAACAGACAATATTTTGGGGGAAAAAAAAGTTAAAAAAAACAACTAAAACTTTACTGATAGATGCAGCCAAAATAAAACACTAATTAGGCATCACTCTATTTAAATCAATGTGCTTTTATTTTGAAATTCATGCATTTCAAAAAGCATGATGGAAAGGTTTGATTAAACGTCCCCAATTATTCAAAAAGGAAGTCAGCCAATCGATGGATCCAGAGGAGGAAGGTGACCGTCACAATAAAACTATGTAAGCTTGCTGCACGTTAGAGAGACTGATTGCTTTTATTTTGGAGGGTAATGTATTGGGGAAAGCAAAATAAGAGCGTCTAGCGAGATCACGTCACAGAGCTCTCACCAGGTCAGGCGTGTTTTGCTTTCTTGGCACAGTTTGTGGCGTGAAAGGTGGACTCAGCCTGCTGTGAGTGGGCGCGGCGAGGAGAGGTCACGTACGCGGGGCGGCGTGCGAAGAGAAGGCGGCCGCGAGCTGTCGCCGTGTGATCGGATCACAGGCTGCATGCTAATGTGGGTCAGGACACGGTGATGGACGAGAAGATTGATGACGCTGTCTGCTGGGGGGGGCTGCTCCTCCTGTCATTTTCCGTGAACAAGAAGAGTGTGTGTGACACTGTGTGTGTGTGTG
>CAESWR010001057.1:206740-226081 GCA_903171835.1 Mullus surmuletus
TGAGTTGCCGAGTGGCTCCGCCCCCCCCGGGAGCGTCAGTGACACCGCGTCGATCACTGTGATGGAGGCCGCCTGCCCCCGTTACCTCAGTGCCGTGGCGAGCGGGGGGGCTCGGCTCTCCACAGCGGGACGGTCCGGCCGAGCCGACGGAGGAGGCGATCCGTCACAGAGCCGAGCGCCGCTCGCCGCGTCTCGGCTAGTTTGTAGTTTGTAAGTTTGATTGAAGGTCAAACCTCCTCCCGGGCCGGAGGGAGGACACTTCCCGCTCTCATTACGGGCAGATTAACGACCTTTTCTAAATACAGAGACAAACAGGAGGCGAGCGGCAGCGACCACGACGGGAATTCATCCTGTCGTTTTTGTTCTTTTTGACACATCTGTAATTGTTTTTACTTCATGAACAAATGGAGTCTTTAATTACAGCTGAGGACGTCGAAGGTTCCAGGTCATTACTGGAACTCCAATTACTTCTCTTAGCGAGTGATCCACGTATTTATCTCTCGCTTTCTGATTCCCATCACGTGTTTGTGTATTTGTTGTTTTCTCAGCTGGAGGGGCTGTGTGTCAATGTGTGTCAGTGTGTGTGTCAATGTGTGTCAGTGTGTGTGTGTGTGTGTGTGTGTGTGTGTGTTTCTGTGGAATTAATTGCTGCTCTTTGTGCGCTAATAATGAAACAATATTTAATTTAGCGTGCCAGCGCCGGCGAGGGAGGTCACGCCGATGATTATTCTGACCACCACTCATGTTTCATGGATGAATAATTATCCGCTGACCTTTGATTTGGGTGAAATCTGTCAGCTGTCGGACGTCCAAAGACACGGCGGCGTGTTTAAAGCGTTTTGAGGTGTTTAATTCCAGTAGAATGTGTTTTGCTCCCGCGCTGGAAAAGGAGTCGCCGGCTGCGCCCCGCTGGATAATTACTTAAGGTGAACGGCTTTAATTATTTTCATGATTTCACACACTGTTGTAACATTAACATAATGAGTGAATATTTCTCTGTTACTTAGCATTAGCATCCGCGCTGCAGAGATGGGGGGGGGGGGGGATGGGGGGCTTCACAAAGCAGTGAGGCTTGCCAAGTTCGCCCAGAGTCAGTGAGCTGCCAAATCTTCCACATCCTCCAAGTAAAGGATTCATGTCAGCGTTTGAAGCAGAACTGGAAGTGTTTCTCAGCCACCAGGCGGAGGAACCGTTTCCTCACATTATATTCAGAAAGTGCATTATTGATCGGCACGGCGCCTCTGGATCAATCCTCGGCCCGTTTCCCTCGTGTAGTTTTGTAGAACGTCGTGGCTGAGCTTCCTGTTTGTTCTCCTTGCTTCCCTCGTTGGAAGGAAACGACGATTTAACCCTGAAGAGCTCCTTAAATAAACTCTCTCAGTCGTCCCTCGGAACGAAAAACGTCCCCTTAAAACTGCAGTAAAAAGAACCAATTTCTACTTTAAATGAGTCAATCTTTTTAATCAACTTCAGCCTGAAACATACATATATATATCAAATATTAATTATTTGGGGGGATTTTAACCCTCTAAATGCCAGTTTGTTTACATAACTTCAGTCTTTTAATGCAAAAACTCCTATGATTTCCATTAAATGCAATTCAAGGAGGGTTTAATGATTATTATCATTAGAGCCACAGATGGTCAATGATTAGCAACGACATTAAATTTGAGGCATTCTGATTTTTTCTGGAGTGACACATTTTTATAGCAAACTCTCTTATTAGTTCCTGGGGACAGAAAGTGTCTCCTTCCAAAAGACTGCTGTAAAAATATCATATATTCACATTTTTTCCAACTTTGATTAGTCAGTCTTGTTAATCAGCTTCAGCCTGAAAGATTTTGGGGGGATTTTGACCCTCGAAATGGTCAAACAACGTCCCCAGGAATTCTTAAGAATTAAAACACAGAAAAAAAAGTTGTGCACCAGCAAAGATGTTTCTTTAAATTTCCATGCAAACGGCTTCTATTGCTGAAGTATTCTGGCGCTCGGCAGTATTTGCATAAAGTATTGAGCTTTGTGCTTCTCATCTTAGAGAGCGGTTGTTTACTCCTCAGTGTTGGCTATGAAAAAGGAGTGAAAACGTAGCCGTCCTCACCGAGTCCACTGGGTTTTCCTCCTCGCGCTGCACTTATTTTTCCATCTCTGTCACCCTTGTGTTTTATTTAATTGTGAAACCTGAATTCGTCCGGCCTGAAATCGCCCCTTCTGACCGTCTGCACCTTAATTCAGATTTATTTATTTCTTTATTTTTTCACCGAAACGTTGTGGAATTAGTTAACGTCTCATTATTTCTGTGTGTTCGTGTCAAAATACAAGTGTGTTTACACAAAACAAGCTGTGAGGCCCACAGGCAAAATCAGGACAAATCCCCGCCGAGGCACATTTTCTCCAAAGCAGACTCTGGAAAATAATGAATTGGTTGTTTTTGATTTAAGA
This sequence comes from Mullus surmuletus, assembly GCA_903171835.1. Lineage (NCBI taxonomy): Eukaryota > Metazoa > Chordata > Actinopteri > Syngnathiformes > Mullidae > Mullus > Mullus surmuletus. The sequence goes on from CAESWR010001057.1 coordinate 209,180, forward strand.
GGAAATATAAGAAAGCTCCGGCAGGACGGCCGCCCCTCAGCCGCTCCGGCTACTGTAACTCTGGAACGTTTATTCGTTTACGGCAAACAGCCAGCGCGGCGGCTGTGCGGGAATGTGGGCTGTGCTGATTAACTACAACTGCTGCTTGAATTTCATGTTTGAAGAGCGATTTTCTTCGGACGAAAGCAACAACGACGTCACGCCCACGGCGAGATCACAACAGCCCCAACCAGCGTTACTGTCTTAAATGCAGCTTGTTAATACTCGCATTCGCTAAATAATAAGTAATAATACAGTTCCTGGAGGATTTCAAACCCGAACACTATGTTTATATATTTGATGCTAGCTAACATTTTACCATCTTATGCCAACATTAGCTTCATAAGGACCAATATAGTTCATGACCTCATGAGCGTAATGTGTTTTTAGGCCAGTGTTTTTAACATATTTCATGCTAGCTAACACTTATCTAATCTAAATATCTAAATAATACTGAATATAATTCAAGGGTGGCTGCAGTATTTGAATGTTTTTAATGATTTTAGATGCAGGCCGATATAATCCGATACTCTTTTTCTTTTTCTTTTTTTGGCTGATATGACCGATAGCTAGTTAACTAAGTAGTAGGTCATCTCGATCCTGGAGGAGTGTGTGTATGTTTATATATTTGGTACTAGCTAACAGGTATCCAGCTAATTCTAACGTAAGCTAGATAGTAAGTCATTTACTGCGGTATTTTAGATCTGGATGCAATAATTAACGCAAGCTAACCGCTAACTAACCATCATCTGAGTAGTAAATCATCGAGCGCCATCGGAAAAGCTGCCGTATGTTTATAGTTTGGCTCTTTGTATGTATTTGTTTTGCACGTATTCTGGTGTGTAAATGAGCCAGCGTGTGGAGACGGCTGTGGATCTGGTCCAGTAGATGATTGAAGCATCTGACAGCCGTGCGGAGAAGCTTCCTCAGGAGGCCCGTACTTTTCTTGTACTGTCGGACTTCCATCCTGGCAGCAGCGCCGGAGAGGGATCCTCCACCAGAAATACGCAGCCATCAGCGCCGTCACGGCTCGCCGCGGCCCGCAACTTCCAGCCGCACTCACATATCTTTTGTTTTTCTTTGGAGACGTGATTACAATATTCATTGCTGGAAACAGGCGGAAAATTGACCGGCTCGCGCTCCAGTGTTGGCAGTCGCGTTGGCACGACAGGGAAACTCGGAACCGGTTTGTTGGATCAGATATAAAGCGGCTGCTATAATGCTGATATCACTTTTCGCCAACTTGTGTCTTCTGCTTTGGGAGCTTTGTGCTCATATGCTGTTTTTCAGCCGTGGCTGTTCAGAAGTGGAGGATCTGTGTTTCATATTTAATGTATCGTGCACAGGGTTGATGGTGTTAGATGATGTGTCAGTGTAACTACACCAGGGACAGTTTTTCTAAATGACCGTGCACAAAAATCAAATATTCATATAAACATTACTGGAGTAAACAGGGCATTGCTGCATAAACACTTTGGCTTTTTTTTATGTCTGCAATGTTTGCATGGTGACTTATTTAATGAGGCAGATGTCGGCCTGAAAGCCACAGAGCATAAATGTTGAGGATGGTTGAGTAAATCTGAAATTTGAAGGACCACTGCCGCCGCTATTTCAAACAAGACTGCAGTTTCCAAGGTTACCAGTAATTCAGCTTTGTTGGGGTTTTTTTTCTTTTTTTGGGGGTTTTGTTTTCTTCAGAGGCAGGATGGACTCGGGAATAGATCACAATTTGTTCTTGATGGGGAGCAAACGGCAGAAGGGGGAAAAACTGTGAAAGAAAATCTGAAGAAGTCTGCTGTGTTAGGAGGAGAAAAAAAACACACAAAAAAAACGACAAGTGCAGGGAAACTGCTGGTGAACCGTCGGGTACAATCAGAGCTTTGGACACTCACACACACTTCGGATGAGTGTTTATTGCTACTGGAAAGTCAAAAGGATTGCTGCTGTTTGTTTCTGCTTGTGTCGCTCCTCTCGCAGGCTTTATGAAATAACTGGATGGAGCCGAGTGTTGCTCAGTGGTTTGTGGACTAATGTCTGGACTCGCCGATGTCGGCAGATGTGAAGAATACAAACCTGAATTGTAGCCATTTCTCCTCCAATTCCCACCTTCTCATTCGCTATAAAGGCTGATTTTTAACGTTTTGTAATATAGAATTCTCATTGGTCAGCCTTGTCAATCTTGTCAAATGTTATTATGTTTGATAGTATGCTTATTTTTATTATCGCTAATATGAACGTAGCATTACACGCAATTCATAGTGGTAGCGACCCGTCAATCACAAGCTAGCCACCCCCCCATAAAACATGTATGATACGTGATAGATAGATGGATGGAAAAAATATACTATTAAAAAATCATAATGGAATTAAGAATATACATAGGAGTCATGCAAGGTGCAAAACGATAATATAAAAGGGATAAAACATACAGTATAAACAAGGGGACAATGGGTATTATTAACGTATGTACGCCTACGAAGGATTTTCCCATAGACTTCCATTTAATCTGGGCTCATTTTGCCCCCTGCTGGCCACGAGAAACAAAGCAGCCTCTCTGTCCTGATTTCACTTTTCAAACTTTCTGTTTGTTGTGGTTTCCTGTCCGCCGCTGCTGCTGTTGTTGTCGTATGGAAATCCATCCCGGCGAATTCTGTCATGGAAAGCTGTGAACGGCCGACTCGTTTGGACACGTGAAGGGTTTATTCGTCGGGGTCAAAGTGTCGAATGTGAACAGGGATCCGGGTTGATGCCTCGGCACCCATCTGACAGCTGGATGTGATAAGAGCCCTGGGCCGTGTTCAGGGATGTGTCTGGGTGTTTGTTCGTCGCAGAGGCAGAACCCAAAATTCCTTCGCTCTGCTTTGTTCGCCTCCTGTTACCATGAAAGGAAGCAGATTAGAAAAAAGAGATTAGAATTCTTAATGCAGGGGAAGTAATGTACTTCTTTTTTTCCAGGGCTTTGGGTTGATAACGATGAATATTAAAGGCGGCGGAGGCTTATAGCGAGCGCCGCCGCTGTCACACATGCAGAACTGAGGGAGAGCCAATGAGATGACAGCTCATTATTGAATGTCTACTGCCGAGCCAAAATCATCAATCAGCTTCTCAGCTTTCAGAATCAATACCGTGTCATTATATTTTGGCAGGGCTCGCCGTACGGCCGCCCAAGACTGTCTGACGAAAATAAAAACCCTCAAGAAGGCTTCGCCGCCGCCGCTACCGCCGCTACCGCCGCAGCCGACTCTGCCGCCATGCATCATCCCCCGCCGCACGATTATTTACAGAGACAGAAGCGCTGGCAGGTCGCAGGTGCCGCCGAAATGAACCGTCCTCCTCCTCTTCCTCCTCCTCCGCGGCGGCGAAGAAACGCCAACATTCGACCGCCGCGTGTCTCCGCGGACGACAGCCAGGCCGACTCGCCGAGGTGACGGCTGACCCAGTTTGGAGCCGCTAACACTCGGCGCGGCCCGACACGTGGCGGGAAAAACGTTGAAAGGCATCAGGCGTGCGCGGCAGATACGACTTTGTGGCATTTTCAGGTCTTTCTAAGTTCTCTCACCTTTGAGGCAGAAATAAAAATCACATTTCCTGTAGCTCTTTTTGACTTCTTTAACAAAATCCCGTATTTAGCAAAGACAAACAAAGGTGTTCCGCTGAGGTCAGTTTCTTTACAAGATAAAATATCCTGTCATTCAGCTAAAAGGTGAACATTTCTTGTCTTTTTTAAATCAGCAGTGGAGGAAAAAACTCCCTTTGACAGCGGAAACCCCCATTGAAGAAGTAGAGTCAGAGTGGGCTGAGCCATTTTTCTCACCCAGAAAGAGAGAGAGAAGAATTGGAAGATATGGAAAAGCAGAGCAGAAAAGAGAGGTAAATAATAATAAATAAATAGTAAATAAGTAAATAAAATAATAATAGTGAAAAGAAAAATAATCTTCCGAGTGTAAAGGAGTGATTATGTCCTTCATCTGCCTCAGAGCTCTGCTTTGACCTGATGAAAAGGAGTGAAAGCACCGTCGGCGATGAAGACTTAGACCTCTGCCGGCTGGATGGAGACGAGGAGGATGAAGATGCTGCTGCTGCTGCTGATGATGAAGATGAAGATGGTGGTGGAGTCGGCGCTCCTCTGCTGAGGGCTTTGCTGCCACAACACTGCACCCTGCTGGTGAGTCGGCCTCCTCCGCCGGCTCTGACCTTTGATCAGCTGCAGGGACGGAGGCTCCCGCTTCCCTCCGCCGCGCTGCGCCGCCGCACCGCGGGGAGCGGCGCTATGTCTGCTTCCGCCGCCGCCACCGCGCAAGCGGGACAATTAATCATCGCTCTTCCTCCGCCGGCGAGCAGACAAGTCCTCCGGCAGCTTCACCGCTGATCCTCCACACGGGTGACTTCACTTCAAACGCCCGCAAAAAGCAAAAGTCAAGCTTTATTTGTATCTTCTCGTTTGTGCAGAACAGCAGGACGAGGTGCTTAGGAATTAGCACGGCAACTCCCTTTAACAGAAGAAACCCTCGGGCAGAAATGTGGAGACATAAACAGCCAATCATCCAACCATCTGAAGTGATTATTGCAGCTGCACTTGAAAAACTGAGGAAGAACTTTCGAGAAGGTCTGCGTTTCTGGATTATAAATTCTATGTTTGATCGCTCTGATGTGGTTTTTGAGGTCCAGGATTTGGGATTTTCATGAGCTGTGAACCCGTGATTTAAAAAAATCACAGTAAAAAAGCTGGACATGTTTTGCTTCATGTACGTTAAATCAAGAATACATGTTATTCTTACGTGAGAATACTTTGATTTCCGAGGTTTTGCTTTGTTTTTGCATTATAATGAGAAATAATGTGGGTTTTTTTGGACGGTTTTCAGTTTTTCAGGGTACAGTTACAGAAATCCACCGCCCGCTCCATCGTGGCCCTGTGAGGGCTGAACGCGTCTGTCTGATGGCTGGAAGGATCAGGCCGCCGCCGCCGCCGCCGCCCCAACATTTGGAGTAACGGAGCTTTGTTCAGATCTCGACGAATTTCCCCGCCGAGCCCCCCGGAGCTGACCACCCACCTCTTTTCCGCCTTGTTAGGGGAACCAAAGGGAAATCACATTTCAAGATGGATACCTTCTCTTTTCATCTGCACCATGCTTATTACTGCATCCAAGAAACATCAAAGCCACCTAAACTTCCCTCCGAGCTCGCAGCCCCCCGAAGATTCTTCACAGTGCGGGAATAACAAGGTGGAGACGGCCTCCGCTTTTATCCTCACCTCGCTTAGCAAGTGAGTCACATTTGTCAGAAGTGAGTCGTTTTTGGACGCGAGCGCCGCGCCGCTCTTATGAGGGGCGGCGGGAAAGAGAGGGGGGATTAGTCAAGCGGGGAAACAAGTCCCAGCCTTTTTTGGCCGCCGAGAAACAGCGCCGTGTGTCTCTGGCAGGCGGGGACGCGTCGCATCTGACAAAGTGTGTGTCTGATCCCCGAACATGATCTCGCCGTAAACAGTTACCAAAGCGGGAGGCGGAGAAACAGGAAGTGCGGGAGGAGGGTCTGGAAAGTGGGCGTGACCTCGGCAACAGGGGCAGTTCTAGACACTTTGGGGGCCCCGGGCAAGAGGCACCCAGGACCACCCTTACGGCCCAAACATACAGGATGGAGCATGAGATGGGTGGGGTGGGTCAGCCCCGCACACCCATCTTGTGCTATATATTGGAACAGCGGCCCGCTCCACTCCCCCCTATAGCTCCGGCCCTGGCCGGGGGACCCCGAGCTGGAGGGCCCCCCGGCCACCTGCCTGTGTTGCTGCCCTGTAACAGTGCCTCTGCTCAGCACCTTTGTCGGATGCAGGGGAGCGGCGAAGAGAGCCTGATTGACAGGTGATGTTATTGTTTGACCTTCTAGTGGACACACACACACACACACACACACACACCTCGTTTTATGCTAGCAGGAGGAAAACAAGATTGGGTGTTGGAGGGAAACTGAATTTTGGCATGAAAATACCCAGAAAACATCAGTTGTGTTCTATGTAAAACTAAAGGATGGTCACATTACTCTACGATGAGGGGACGTGACTGAAGTACCTTCATGTTGACTGAAAAGCACACGCAGCTTTTCCCCCATCAGCCTCCATTCCTCATTCACGGAAAATATGATCGAAATCTCCGGAGAAAACATCCTATTGTGCATCACACCGCTGAAAGTCTCATATTCGTCTTCCGAGTGTCCGAGGATCCTTCTCCGTGACCTCCTTTTCTCTGCGCTTTTTTTTCTGTTCCAGAATAGATTTCAAGTGGGAGCTGCATTCCGTTTTCTTTTTTGTTATTATTCCCATTCAGAGTTTTTTTTCTGTGTCATTTCAATCTCTGATGCAACTTGATGGCTTTAGAATCCTTCTTACTTTTCTATTATACTTTCATTATTCTTTGGTTTCGGCTATTATATTTTTTTTGTGTGGGTGAAACACTGCGCAAATGAGATTTCTGAGTAGACAGCTGCCATAACTAATAATGAACCAATCTCATGCTTTACATCAGCCCCGCCCACCCATCTTGTGATAGCTATTGGCTCCGCCCACCAATCTCATGCTTTACATCAGCCCCGCCCACCCATCTTGTGCTAGCTATTGGCTCCGCCCACCAATCTCATGCTTTACATCAGCCCCGTCCACCCATCTTGTGCTAGCTGTTGGCTCCGCCCACCAATCTCATGCTATACATCAGCCCCGCCCACCCATCTTGTGCTAGCTATTGGCTCCGCCCACCTCCTCTGTTGTCCCCCGCTGCAATAGGTGGTTCCACGTGTGTTCATTCCACGTTACTACATTTTGCAGAAACATGCTGCACTTCATGAGTCGTTATGAGGGGGGCGGAGCCAGCTGCTCCCAGTCCACCCAGTGCTGTTGCATTTGCAGTTGCTAAGCATTATCTTGCACCCCCAGCAATAATCAGATGTGACCAGTATCAGGCGGGCGAGCGAGGCAGCAGACTAACCCCTCTCTCTCTCCCTGCACCCTGAAACAGCTGTCTGAGTTCTAATTAAGGGAAGTAGCAGGTGTCACCTGAGCCCCGGCCGCCCGCGCACACCTGGCTGCATTCATTTGATCCAAAGTGGTTTTGACGGACCGCCTGCGCTCGCCGCGTCCCACATTAAGCCGCCGCCGGCCGGCACCTGCTCGGATGCAGAGCTGGCAACGCGCGGCGAGGAAGCCGCGTGGAGGCGGGCCAAGTCGGCCGGCCCTGCGTGCCTCTGCCGTGACCCGGGGGACGGTGCCCCCCCCCCCCGCCCCCCGGCAACATCTGTAAGCCAGCGCGGCGGCGACCTGTAGTCACAGTTAGCGGCGCACGGGCGGGATAATTGTGTGTGGAAGCCTCCCCGAGGCTGTAAAGGCGGCTTGTTTCAGATCTCCTGATGATTTCACAGGACATTTAACTTTACACCTCTCATTTGTTACCTCTTCGGGGTATTTCCAAATACCCATTACCGGGTTTCCGAGGAATGTAGCGACCCTTCACCTCCACTGGCTTTTATGTGTGAATAAATCGCCAGCGGGGATGAATGCGACCGGCAGTGTGTGTAGAAGACAAACTGTAGACACACACGTCCTTCAAAACTCAGCAATGACAGCAACAACAATCTGATGCCTTGAGTTCAGAATTTGAATTTGAGCCTCAAATTGTTGCTTTTAGAAAGTCTGTGAATGGGACAGTGAAACTGAATGTAATAATATAACTCAAACAAATACGCAATGTTCAACCTGCGAAACATTGGCGACATTTCCACTCAATATTGGGGTTAAGGTCCATATTCAATGGAAGCTCATAATCAATGGCTGCTTTAATCGGGATATCACCATTGATTACAATCGCCATGGATACAGGAATAACCCTGTTTGCTCGCCATGGAAACGCCTTATTCACAATGTTTCACTGACCAGAATATGGACCTTAACCCCGATATTGGCTGACTGGAAACGCAGTCAGTGTGTCGCCTCCTTCCCACTTTGCAAGTTGAATTTTAAATTGAAATTATCAAATTTCATTTAGTGATGAAACAAACCGGTGCCCCTCAGAACCCGGCGATGACAGCGACAACAAAACAAACGTTTGTTGTCGCCTCTCTGACACTTCAATCGCCGGCTGAGATTTACATCCGTGTGGGTGTGAGCGGGTCCCGCCTCGGGGGCCGCCGCGCTCTCCGCAGCGGCGCTTTCTTTGTGCCACGACAATACATTAATTTCATGAGTCAACAGGCTACGACTGGCTCGGTTTGTGTGGAGCTAAACTGTGTTTAATTGGATTCCGATCCATGGCAACACCACCGGAGGCTTGTTTCCATCTTTTATTCCAGCAGCACCTGGAGCGTAATGGTGGTGATTACATCCCTCCTGTGGCGTCCCGGCGGTTCAGCCCTGCCGGGGTCCCTGGGAACATGCCGCTGACAGTCACGGTCCACGCTGCCCTGCTGCCGCGCCGCGCTGCTGGCAGGCCCAGCAATCCCCCCACCCCACACACACACACACGCATAAACACACAAACACACACTCCTCACCCGCCCCCCCACCTCGCCTACAGCTCCCGCCACAGCGCCGCTGCCGAGACGAGCCCAGGTTCAAAGGGAATTATGATAATACAAAGCAAATTAATTGTTTACTGCACAAACGCGGGCGAGATTCTGCTGAACATTCGGAGACAGACTCTCATTTGTAGGAGCATAAAATTAACACGCGTTGCTTCGAGTGATTAAGTCAAAGAAGAAAAAAAAAATCTAGTAAACAAGGCAGAGAACTTTCCTGAGATGAGCTCACTTCTACTTTGCTCAAAGCGGGCGCTGAATATTAACACGCGTTTGTCTGGCGCCTGAGAAGATCACTGCGACAGCAGCAGAACCCAATTGGACATTTGGAAAAGTGGGCGGGGCTTGTCAGTCGACTGATTGGAAACATGCCTACTTATTAATTGTACTTTACATAAAGGATTAACATCATCATCGCCTTTCTCTTCATTATCACCATTGTTGTTGTTATTAGGGACTCCAACAGAGAGGGTGTGTGTGTGTGTGTGTGTGTGTGTGTGTGTGTGTGTGTGTGTTTCATTATCTTTAAGTGACTCATGGCCTCAAGCTTCACCCTGAATAATAATCCGACACGGATCCATAGGTTTTATTTTGAAACTCCGTGCAAGGAGTTCAGATCATCGTTGAAATCCACACCGACACAATTTTCGAACCATCTGTCACTGTGACCTGGCTATACACACACACACGCACACGCACACACACACACACACACACACACACGTACAAGCGGGGCAGCAGCTGAGGTGTGTGTGCAGGCAGGCGGGTCAGCCGAGTGCCGCATGAATCGAAACTGAAACGACTCCAAGGCTTCATTAAAAATCACAGTGTTCGCTTCGGCTCCTGGTTCAGCACAAATGAAGAAAATGCTGCAGATTTCCGGTTGATTTGGGTCACAAAGGGATCGTCGGCCGACTGCTAATGCAGCGTTTTCACCCCGGATGACACAGACACAAAGCAAATAGGAAGCAGAGTTTAATGTTTGACGAGGCTGGATTGAATGGAGTTTTTAAAATTCACACTATAAAATAACGTCCAAACTGTTTGAGAATTGAAGTGTGCAATAATCAGGAATAAATGGGGGGATAAATTCACTCAAAGACCAGACAGACGTGTGTGTAATGTGCTCAGGTGGCTGCAAAGAGGAAATAAAAAGAAAATAAAACGTCGCTGGCTGTCGAGGTTCAGCCGGTTTCACAAAAGGGTCAGATAACGTCATGGAAAAACAGCGGAATGACCCTTTATATCTCCAGTATTTTCCCTGTTGCAGCTAAGCGGGTCCTGAACGCCGCCGCCCTCCTCCGTGTAAGCCTGCGAGAGGTCGTTGACCCCTGCCGAGGCCGATTTGGGAGGAGGTCCGGCCGGCGCGTGAAGTCAGCGCTGACAGCAGAGGGAGGAATAACATCAGCGGGTCTCTGACCTTCAACACACACACACACTCACACACACACAACACACACACCCTTACAACCAGAGTCAGACACATCTGAATAATACATCCGACCTTTCGCTGCTGGGACCCTGCCCCCCCCTGCCCCCCCTGCCCCCCGCCCCCCCGCCGCACACGGGTGAGATACACAAACATGATGTGCAGGAAAGAGGTTCATCTCAGCAGCAGTGTGTGTTTGAGCAGCCGAGGCCTGAAATACTGCACTTACAGAGCAAATGCAGCTTTTTTAGAATGATTATTCTCTTAAAGGGACAGTGGACGGATGATCTCCTCACCCTCTGAGGAGCTGCAGAGGTGGGGACACTTTTACGCCACAAAACAGTGTTGTTTCTTATTTTAGGTGAATTGTTGCTTGAAAGCAGCACAAATTTGCACATGAATTCGCACAAATATGTCGACATACATTTGTCATCTCTTCCGTATAGTTTATATTTCCGTTGTATTTCCCACGAGCTGCTTTTTAAATTATATTTCCTACCTAAATTGCTTTGGTAATTTTATTATTATTTTTTGTATTGCTGCTCTGTTTTCCAATTGCCTTATATTTCAACGCAATACTACGCGTAGTGCTACTTTATATCTCTACTATTATTTGTTTCCTTTCTGTGCACACGACAATAAACACTCTGGATCCTTGTATTGATTCATCTAAGCAGTTTGTTCCCACACCTGTTTTACTCCTTAAAATAGAGTTTAACCAGCATTGGATTGGACTGGAAACCTCGGAGGGGCTCAGTGTCGCCCCCTTGTGCACGATTCCCCGCCTCGATAAACCCCTCTTTGCTGCGAAACGAGAGTATTTGGGGATTGTTTCCATCCTGTCCCCTGCCGAAGGTGTCGTCCCCTGCAGTAATCTTGTATGGTGTTGCAGCTTTTTTAAGCTCCGCCCACAGCTCGTGCTCTCTTTCTCTGGCTGGTCTTGAAATTCAGCTCATTTCAGACGCGTTTGTTGCCAAATCTCTCCTCCGTTGATTGCAAACACGCTTTAACGACGCAGGTTTTTTTTCCGGAGGACGCCACTGCAGCAGCGTGTCTCCTCAGCCCGTTTTAATGCTGCACGGCTTCTCGCTCGGCGCGGCGGTGAATAGACGATGAGGGAATTTTCATTTTTGGATGAACTATCCCCTCAAGTCTCCTTTGCGTAACGCCGCGCCTTCCCCCCCTCCTTCTGCTCTCACATTAAATCTGTGACTAACCTTTGTTTAATTCTGCTCCCTTTTTTCTTCACGCTGGAAGAAAAACAAGCCAGCACAGACGCACCACGCTGCAAAATGTTGGCCTCGGCGGTAATTTCTCACCTCCGTGCGAGCGAGCGGAACAATAGACGGAGCCGTGAGAATTCCTCTGGTTGCACAGTGAGAGGGAGCAGATATGCATGAAACCTTTTTTTCCTTCACCCCCCCCCCCAAGTCCCCTGTGATTGGTGGAAACGCCGGCTCTCTCTCTCTTGTTTCCATCTGCTTTACATAAAGGAACAGCTCCACGGTTTGCGCGGAGATTATTTGAATTCCATAGTGTTTGACATTTGATAATAGTGTTGTGTGTTTATAGATTGTGAGACTTCCCCGCTGAAGGGCTCGTATCATGTTTGCTCAGGCCTCCCCCCTCGGAAAGAAAAGCAATACCGAGGAGGAGAAGAAAAAAAAAGAGAGTCAAATATCTCTGTGTGACATCAAAATGACAAAGCCAATTATTGTTTTAGCCGGGCGGCGGCAGATACATATCAATCAGCCCACTGGGAGAAACCTCTATTTACATAAAAACCCTGCGAGGAGCCGGCGGCAGCCAAGCAGAGGAGGCAAATGTTTGTGTAACAATGGCGCCGTCATTCACTGTCACGCAGGAAACGTCGTCTCATCACCTTTAACGACTGACGATCAATGGTTTGGGATCTATAATTTATTTGTCGCGCCTCCTTCGGGGGTTTGCGGGGGAATGCATCAAAAAGTATCGCCTCACAAATATTTGATCAACAGTGAGAGAGAGAGAGAGAGAGAGAGAGTCGGTCAAAGCCGGAGTCATCGAGAAACACAGTCAATGCTTTTGACACGGAAGCCAAAGTGTGCAGGCGGTGGCGCCCCCTGTCTGTCAGGTGAAGAGGAGCAGGTGCATTTTTAAAAAGACAAATTTACTCAACATGACATGAAGGAGAACAGGAACCGAGTGTGAATGAATCGCAGTAAAACAGGCCTATTTATCCGAGCAGTATCTAATTCACATGTAATCAATGGGGTCATCGTTCTTCTCCTGCACTTGTGATTTCAATGTTTCCAGTTTAATTTGGGTGTTTTGACACACAAACCAGCTGACGTCTCTGCTCTCTGCTGGGCCAGACAGTCGCCTTTCTTCAAACTCTGCTTTTCACACACAGTTCTGTAGAAACATTGGAAAAATAAATAAATAAATAAATAAATAAAATGTCAATTGAAATACCGTGACGACCAACACATTTGTCTTTATTGAACACACTTTTATTGAACACACTTTTATTGAACACACTTTTATTGAACACACTTGTCGGGGTTTTGTTGTGTTTTTGTGGGTGAGAAACCTGCAGCGGAACCTTTCTTCCCGCGCGCCTCAGTTCCGCCCCGGACTCTTTTAGTCGGTGCACCGCGGGCGGCGGCGGCGGGAGTCTCGTGCCGCGTCCCTCAGCGGAACCAGCGGGTGAATTTGTTCGAAAACAAACGCAAACGTAAACCTGGTGACGTCGTCGCTCGGAACGTTTCCCGGAAGTTAGTCGCCGCTGCTGCCGGTTTTTTTCCCGCGTTCAGCCGGAAGTGAAGGCGCTGAAGAGCAGCAGCAGGTGACGGTGGATCCACACACACACACACACACACACACACACACACAGTCCTCCCTGCAGGTGTGAATACTGCACTGAGTTTGTGTACTACTCGGATATTATTACACACTGATTGATTGATTGATTGATTGATTGATTAATAATCAATATCTGTTTGGTTTGAGGAACTAATTTCATGTCCTTCATTAAACACCACAATGTCCTTAAAGGGGTGATTTGACTAAAATAAGCTACCAGAGACTAATGTAGATACAATAAGATCAGATACGATCATGTCAGAGGCGACCTTTTCACCTCCGATACCATACCAATATCAGCATTGATTATTGGCTGATACTGATCCGATATCAGCAGGAATACAGACTTTTATGCCTTATTTTGAAGTATGGAATGTTAGAAAAGTCTTGATCAAGTGAACAGAGATCAATAGTCAGCAATAGTGGCTGTGAGGAAAACTGACCCATTGATTATTGATCAATGATTTACATACATTTGAACCTTAAACATGAGAATATTCTACATAGAAGAGCCGGAGTCGGTCCTTGTATCGGAGATTTTAGATGCAGACCGATATAATCTGTTTTTTCTTGCTGATATTGGATCAATATCTGATATCAATATCGGATCGGGACGCCCCTACACGATGGCGTCCATAATAAAGCATCCTTTATATAGTTTAATGTTACGTGGGTACATTAAGTATGATAATGTCAGGGGCGACAGTGCACGCCATGAATAACATTATAACCCCCCTACACACACACACACACACACACACACACACACACACACACACACACACACACACACACACAGCATTCAAATTCCAGAGGCTTCCCGGCGTCTCGCAGCTCCTTTAAATCCTGTTTTAAATCCTCAATTCTTTGCACGCGTGTCTCCTTTATGGCCGACGCCTTTTTCATTTTGCGCCTTTTAATTTTTTGCTCCTCACGCTGCGTCGCCTCACATGTGGTGTGAGAGTCGGGATGTTGGAATTTCCCCCGGGACGAATAAAGAACCTTTTCCATCTATCTTCCTCCCCCCCCCCCTCTTTCAGATCCACACACAGAGTTCCAATCATCAAAAAAATATAACACAATAACAGCGGCTGCTTCCATGTTTAACTTCCTGTTCCGTGTCTTATTGTGACACTTTATGGGAGAGCTCGTCTCGCCTCTGTGCTCTGAATGTCTCCGTGTGTTTTGGCTTTTCATGCCCATTTGAACCTTTTTTCCTCTTAAATGTTGCCTCTTTTTTTTTTTCCGCAGCCAGACCTTTTTTTTAGGGTTTATGACCAAGCAGGTGATGAAGGGAAAAAGGAGGCGGGCGAAGAAGGAAAACAATAAATTAAATCAGATGAAGTCTGAACAAATAACAGATCGTTACCAGGTTTGAATCCTTTTCCATCCAATTAATCAGGAATCAATTTTTGACATTTTCATTTTGTTGTTCATCAGAGTTTGAGTGACCCGACTGTGACCTCTGACCTTCACAGTGACCCCCCCCTTGCTGATGGCGTTGTTGTGGTCAAAGATCTTGGCCGTGTTGCCTCCGGACGAGCATCACTTCCCGCTTCAGTTCAATGAGCGTGTGGATTCCAGTGTGGTGGAGCTGCTCCATCGCTGCCGCCATCAGCTCTACACCGCCGCCGCCGCCACCACCGCCCCGCCCGCCAGCCGCCTGCTGCTCGCCCAGACAGTCTTGGACGTCTCCTGGGAGAAGCTGAACACTGGGACTTGGCGTGATGTGGACAAGGAGTGGCGGCGCGTCTACTCCTACGGCTGCCTCTTTAAAGCGGCGGCGCTGTGTGGCGGCGGCGGTGGCGAGCCCTCAGAGGACGGCGTGCTGCAGGCCGTCCGCACCTGCGACATGGGCCTGCTGATGGGCGCCGCCATCATGGACGACGTCCTCCAGGTGCTGGTGCGGATTCTCCAGGCCGAGGTCAAGAGGTCGCCAAGAGAGGAAGACGAGGCTGAACGAGCTGAGGTCAAGGTCAGTGTGAGTGTTAAGTTGTCACGGTAACGCTGCCATCAAAGATTCCACAACACAAATCTTTGTTTTCAAGCTTTTGGTGGAATGTTTACATATTTTGCCGTGCGTCTCTTTTAGTGACATTCGAAGCCATATAATCACATTTGTTATGGATGTATTCATTTAGATAAGTCATTTATCACAGCTATAAGGAAGACCTTGAAAATGGACCTTGAAAGTGCTTGAATTTGCCCTTGGAGAGGGTGCATGAACCCCGCGCGGCAAATTAAATTCACTGTAATCCGCGTGAAATCAGGTAATTCAGAGGAGCGCCTCGGCGTGCCGGTCGAGGGCAGCAGAGCCTGACGGACACTAACGAGCTCGTTATCGCCTCTCGCCTTGTCGTCCTCGTTAACAGAGGCCGAAGCTGGAGCGTCCCGGCGCTCCGCCGCTGCGGGCGGAGCGAGCCGTTCCCAGGGTCAGATGTCCGTCGCTGGAGAGCTTCAACGCCGACTTCCTGCTGCCGCTCAGGCCGGTGATCCTGGAGGGAGTCATCGACCACTGGCCGGCCCTCGAGCAGCGCCGCTGGAGGTTCGTACGCTGCTTTGCAGCCGCTTTCTGCTCGCCGTGAGAATAGATGAGCACTCACGCCATCAGAGCTGAGCAGCGCCCCCCTCAGGAACACATCACAGCTCCTCTTCGGCTTATTTGTGATTTTTTTTTTCTCAGTATTTTCCCCGGCAGCAGGTGTCTTTTCTCTGCAGTATTTTTAGACAGAACGATGTAGTTTATTGGATGAGAATAGAAAAATACTTTATTGATCCGGTGCAGGAAATTGCTTTGTTACAGCCGCTGTGTTTACGCAGACAAACCCACTAACACGGGGAACCCACGGCGAGGGCAAAAAGCGAGATGAATGAGAGCACGGCAAACCACATCAGATTTGTAATATTGAATACAATACGGATGTGTTGTCATTGCAGCTGAAGTACAGCGTCTCAATTGAACCCTTAAGAGTTCCTGAGGACCATCTTTGTCCAGACCACTTTCAAGACATTTTGGCCGTGTTTGATGAATACAGCTACATTTTTCTAAAGGATATTGATTGTCTTTAAAATGTGAAATTCTGATGTCGGTTCTTTAATTAGAACTAACCAGGAACTGATAAGAGAGTTTGCTATAAAAATCTGTCACTGCAGAAAAAATCAGAATGTCTCAAGTTCAATGTTGCTGCTAATCATTGACCATCTGAGGCTCTAATGATTAATTGAATTCTCCTTGAATTGCATTTTATGGAAATTATTTGAGTTTTTGTGTTTTGTTTTCGATTAAAATAGATAATAAAAAATCAAATTAAATAAATAATCCCCAATAATTAATATTCAATGTATATATTTCAGGCTGAAGTTGATGACAAAGTTTTTTTGAGGAACTCTTGAGGGTTAAAAAACTCCTCAAATGTAAAATCATAGTTAAACAGCAATAATGTTGCTTACATAAAAATGCAGTCGAAGGGTTTCGTCAAAATCCTCAAAATCGTTAAGAATATGTAAATGAGCAGTAGCTCCGCCCCCTCTAGGCCTCTGCACTCATTTATTCCGTGTTTATTGGATGGTTTTCGAAGCAGGATAACGAGGACGCGTGTCTGTACCTGATTCTTTGCGTGTTGCAGGTCTGGTTACTCTGCCCTCTCGTCTGCAGCTGCTGACAGTAAAAGCCCCCCCACACACACACACACACACACCATCACCGCCGCGTTGACACCTGACACGCGGCTCTCGGCTCTGACGCGGCGTGACACCTCGTCGAACGCCGGCGGAATCCGAAGCGCGGCGGCGGCTGTTTGGGGAATTGGCGCTGTGATGTGATGTGATGTTTAATTCATCTTCCTCTCCCGCCTCGTCTTCTTCTTCTTCTTCTTCTTCTTCTACTTGTTGGCGTTCTCCCTCCGCGGCGGTGAAGCCTGGAGTACCTGAGGTCGGTGGCGGGCTGCCGGACCGTCCCGGTGGAGGTGGGCTCGCGCTACACGGACGAGGAGTGGTCCCAAACGCTGCTGACGCTCGACAGCTTCATCCAGAGATTC
>CAESWR010001060.1:0-16415 GCA_903171835.1 Mullus surmuletus
GCAATATATTGGCTCTTTACCGATATTTTCAAATTCTTCTGGCCGATATGCAACAACTACATGCATGTTTCCTTTCATCTGTTGATTGAACAGCATAACACCACATTTTCCTTCCCACTTTACACAAAGTGTTTTTGCTGTTCAGGATGACAGAATCCAATAATGGACTTGTTGAAGCCGATAGTGCTCATAACCGATGTAATCATGATACATCAAATTCTGCATTTGCATGTATTTGTAGGGAAAGAAATA
This sequence comes from Mullus surmuletus, assembly GCA_903171835.1. Classification (NCBI taxonomy): domain Eukaryota; kingdom Metazoa; phylum Chordata; class Actinopteri; order Syngnathiformes; family Mullidae; genus Mullus; species Mullus surmuletus. The sequence continues at coordinate 253 of CAESWR010001060.1, forward strand.
AAAAAATCGAGAATGTTATATTATAGATGTGTATCTCAATCACATGGTCTTAATCAAACTCTTGTTGATTACATTCTCAGCATGCTGTCTGTGTGTGTGTGTGTGTATTCATGCCTTGTCATCGGGCAGCCGCAGTGTCCTGGTGAGTAGCAGCATCAGCAGGCTGTTCCAGGCTTCTCTGTGGCTCTCTGAAGTCAGACTGATGAAGTAGGCCAGAGCTTCACAACACACCCTGAGGAGCAACAACACAACACACACACACACACACAATGTGAAGACAGTACTCAATACTGATGAATCTGCAAGAATGTTTGCAAGAGCCACAGCAAAAATCTTCTTCTTATTCTTCCCTGCCGAATAACATCTGACACGAATCATTTCATCATTAACACTGCACATGCTTTTCGTCCGTGCATCACATGAGTCAGCTGCTCGGGCACAAACACAACAGGGTGATTTGTACCTTGGCTCTCATAATGCAGTATTTCTGTGAAACACACACACACAACTCATACATATATAATGAGTAATGAGCAATGTGTCACAGCGCGGCGCACTCACTCAGCACCGACTAACACCGTTGCTGCCGTGTCTACAGATGACAGTTGGTGCTTATTTATCAGAGGTTTAACATTTAACTTGGCAGTGATGACATGAAGGAGACATTTGCAGGGCGAATGTGATAACGCTGCTGTCAGACAAGGCTTCTATTCTGCCTGTTCTCAGCTGGTATCAAAAGTCTGATATATTATTGTTTTCTTAATGTCAACAAGAGCAAAAAAAACCCTTCTGCTTACAAGTGCTGTGTCTATGGAGTTCCATCAATGTCCGTTTGTTTCTTATTTGTGTTGATCATTCCATATGCTCAGGTCATTCTAAACAAGTGTCTATGACAATCAGGAAATAATTGAAAGGACTGGTCTCAGCTTGTATATAGCCAGTTTGAAGCCAGTCCTTTCTTTGGGGTATTGAAATATCCGAAATAGGAGTGAACATTTGAGGGGTACTGTGGCACTCCGGTTGGTCTTGAAAACCATGGATATTCGAGCTGCGTATTTTTAGCAGCAGCAAGATCATCGCCTTCAACCATCATCAATAATTCAGTTATAATTTAGACCTGGTTTAGATTTGAACTGGGGCCCTCGTTTTTCGGATTAAAGGATCATGAAAATGGTTTGTCAAAGTCACGTGGCCACGCCGTGACTTACTCCAGAGCCAGAAACACATTAATATTGCATATCTGCTGGTGCTACATAATGCAAGTATTGGATTAGGCTTGGTCGGAATCAGCAGACATCCAGTATTAATTGAACTATACGTCTAGTAATTGAGAAACAGCTTTTGATGGGACAATATCAGCAGTGAGGGGAGTGCCTGTCGACTTCACAGTCAAGTAGATCATGTAGTATTTGTACTCACAGCACCAGACGCGTCTGTATGTCGGGCCAGGAGTCCCGCAGTTTAGGATCAGAGTACATCCTAAACAAGATTCTCAGGCTGCAGGCGAGACTGCTGGTTTCCTGCTTCAACAAGTTGGGTTTGGATTTGCCTTTAAAGCCTGAAAGAGACACACAGAGACGGTCTTTGTTTGTGGGCACGCGGTGGCTTCATGGCTCAGAGGCATCCAACTGCAACATCCAATAACCTTTGCACGTCAAACCACCACTGCCCAGCATCCTTTGCTTTCTGTATTTCCACTGTTTCTCTTAAAAACATCTTTCCAGGAACCCTATTTAGAATGTCTTGAGAGAATGAAAAGATGTCGGTTTTTTGGTATAAATGCAAACTGTGGGATTGGCCTGTATGACGGAGCTCAATATTGTACCCAGAAACCATTCTGCAATCTGTATCATGTTTAACCGTTGTGCTTTAGACCTTTACATCACAATGAATACATATGCAACTTTTAAGGCAGGGGTTTATTGACTTGTATTTTAAGGACATTCTTAAAATAAATAAATAAATAAATAAATAAAAAAAGGTGCCGAGCTGCACATTCATGAGCTGAAATGTCAACAGGGGCATTGTTCACCTGCTCTCCAAAGCGTTGTCCTTTGCTCATTGTTAGAGTTAAAGTCCTTGGCGAAGGTGTGTGACTCCAGCAGACAGTCCAGTAGCTTGAAGAGGTGCGCAGAGGTCATGAACCTGTACATCCCCTGATCCGAGCCCAGCTCACCCCCCTCTGCCTCCGACTCTTCCAGGGCGTCCCGCTGAGAGGACGACAATGGCATCAGCATTAACAAAGTAAATGAATGTGCAGTCACATCCACTGCTTATTAATCAGACGAATGAGCAGCATGTTGAAAAAAGAAAAAAAAGAGGTATAAAAAGAGGCGAAACATTAGTTTTCATATCTACTGTATTCGTTCTCCATTCTCACAGCTGACATGTTGTGGGGAAAAAAACACACGCAGACACACACACATCCACCCACCCACCAGGTGGTTTCCCCTACCTGTGCGGCAGCCATGTTCTCTGCATCCTCTTTCTTACTGGTTGCTGGGTAGAAGACAATGTTGTCTATGGTCTGGATGAGCTCCAGCTGAACCACACATTTGATCAGCAGCCCTGCGAACAGCTTCTCGTCGGACACTCCTGGAGGGAGCAAAGACACATGATATATATCTACCCTGAGAAGGTGTGTGTGGGGGTCAAACCTTGTTTCATGCTGCTATTCTTTTTTTTTGAAGTCAACTTGCAGGTGGGATTGTTAGCCTGCCGTGTTGTGTACTCACTAGCACTGGACTTCCCTTTCCAGGTGTCGTCACTGGACATCTGGCTGTGTCCTCTGTCAGACAGTGCTCGGTCGTAGCTGCTCTGAGACTGGCAGTCGAAATCAATGTCCTGCAGACAAACAGCAGCAAACGTTGTACACATTCACATGTTAGTGGCATTCATCGTAGTCTTTCAGGAAAAGTAACATTTATTTAGAGGCTGAAATGTCACATTGTCTGAGCTTCTGTTGTGCTGCGTAATTGTTGTTTGGTCAATGAGTGTGCTTGCTTATTTTCGTACAAAATGCTTGCCGTCGGCCGCTTCCTCGTCCTGCCCAGCCGGTTTCCAAGTCAACAAACTGAGGTCAAAAGCAAACAGAATGACAGATTGTGAGTGAAATGTTGTGACAACTAACATCCTGTGGCCGCAATAATCTCTCGTAACCTTTTAACTTCAAAACTGCGTTTGACTCTGCTCACACTTGGACTAGAGAAAAGAGTGTTTTACTTTAAACAGTGATGATAAATGGAAAAACTGACTGGTGTTTGTAGATGATTGAACAGGGAAAGAGCAGTGTTTTGGGGGACATACACTTGTGGGCTGGTGTTTTGGAAGATTTCCAGCATACAGGAGCAGGTGATGTTCCAGACGTCAGGGCTGAATTTCTCCCCGTTCAGGATCACCAGGTTCTCTAGACAATTGGTCCCCGACCGAGCCAGTTGCTCGTTGTCTGTCAGAGAGAGACAATTAAAAGGACCGTTTTAGAGAATTCAAAAACGCTTGTGCCAGTCCATGCCTTCTTGTGAGACCGTTTTGGCATCAAAAGATGATGGTAAGTAAAAGGGAACGAGTCTACCTCTGAGCGCTGTGTTTTGTTGCTGATCGGGTGCTATGGTGACTTGAGTCATCGAAGGATGACGTACTTTTTTTTTTTATGAGCATCTTTATAACTTCCACCTAACGTCACAGTTTCACTACAACCATCAGTTTATTGCTTCCTATCCTTTGTGAGCATCGATGAAGGCTGTATTTAAAGCTCTGAATGCATACTTTACTTATTTAGATTCACAAGACCCATAATGTAGCCCAAATGATTTTTTTCCTCGATAAGAATTAAAATAGGACTCTTTGACATGTATTGATAACTCAATAACACTATAATATTTCAGGACATTGTAGTGAGGATGTTTTTTTTTTTTCTTAGTGAGGAAGGAAGTTATGAATAAAAAATGAAGCCCCTCTACCACTGAAATTCTTTTTTTACTGTCCCTTACAGATATCTCAGACTGAAAACTGGCTCTTCTAACACGGCAACAGACATTTTTGGTTGCACAGCTCTGACCATGTTGACAAAATGTGTGTTTTTTCCTGTCCACATGTATTCAAACACTCACCTTGTCTGACGCACCACTGTAACTGTGTGAAAATGTCAGCCAGCAGGATTTCACTCAGAGGCTCATAAAACTGGGTGAAGACATCACAGATGGCGTACAGTGCGTGGTTGCATGTTGTCGTCATCCACTCTGTTTTCTAGAAGCACACAGCAAGACGTTTTTATGTTACTTGGCCTCACCTTAAAAAGAGCATAGTGTGTCATAACAAACAACCATGGGACTCAATTGTCTGCCATCAGTGACCTCTGACCTCTGTCTGCTGCTCAGGGAGCTTCATGTTGTCAAAGATGCGGAAGACGATTCGGAAGAGGTCATGCCACCAGTGTTTCTCGAAGGTGTGACCGTAACTCTTCATAATCTCAAACATGACTGTGAGGCCTCTGCAAAGACAAACAGTTCAAACATCAGTGTTGTTGCATCCCCGCTCAGCAAAATGTTTCACTGCTGCTTCTTCCCACGGAGAAGACGTCAAACTTTGTATGCAAGATCATAAACTTGAATTAGTCCTGCTTATGACAAACTAAGATAAACATTTTCTCAAAAGTGGAAGTACATGAATAACATGCATATTAAACTTAATGCAATTTATGTGCATGTTCTTGCAAAAAAGGAAGTAGGTTTCAAATGACGTTTCTCTTTTTGAACTTAATTTTAAACTTATCAAGATTAAGATTCTTTCCATGAATGGCTACTGGGGGCAGACTTTCATTAACTGTGTTGAGTTTGTCAGGTTTAAATAATAGTCTTTTGAATGATATTTTAGTAGCTCCTAGTTGCACAGTTATAATCTACTGTATACTATGTATGCATATACATCCCTTAGATACTGAACAAAATTGATGGGAAAAGTTATACTATTGTATTGTAATATAATATAGTGATTATTTGGCTGGTAAGGAGCATATTCTTATGGATTAGTCGCAGTTTTGAGCAACAATATTTTTTAAGTGATGGGCTACCTGGTCCGAACGTCCAACTTGCAGCGGTTGATGATACAGGAAAGCTCAAACAGGATTGGAAACCAGCCACGAACCCAGACCCGATCACCGGGGGCAACATTCATGTCATCACTGGTGTATTCCCTCAGCGCCTACATAGAGAGGGGGAAAAATAAAAATAGAAATTGCAAATGATATACAAATTCAACTATTCGGCTGAATGCATGCCACTGAAGTGTAGCAGCAGTGTCAGTCCCACCTGTGGCCTGTCTGAGACGTATTTAGCACAGTGACGGATGAGTCTGATGGCTTCCATGCTGGTGTCAGGAAAAGCTGCGTTGCACACAAACTCAGACAGGCACTTCACTGCGTCCTGGAAGGAATCGATTGCAGCAGCAAAGTGCTCCTGGAAGGTGTTCACTGATGCGAGAAGAATGGAAAAGAAGAGAGAACGTGAGGCAAAAATGGAACATTTTGATGTGTATATTCAGGAGGCCAGAACGAGCAGGTTGACAGAACGTGAGCTGCATAACAGCCGCGCTGATACTCACTGACGATATGACCAGTGGTCTGGAAGGCGAGCTCCACTATGGTCTCATCATGGTCAGAGGCTGCCTGATGAAACACTGAGAAGATGTTCTTCCAACCTGAACGGATGTTGGCTGCCTGGGAGTTCACCATCTGAGCCACACACCTGATCACCATGTCTCTGATAGTGGGGGACCTGAAGGGAGGGGAGGGGAGGGGGAGGTTAACATGCTGAACGCTCACTGTGATGTACCGATATTTCACGTCTCACTTCATTTCAGGTCCTCCAACCACAACCCTGCACCTTTGTTTCTATAAATATCAATGGAGCTGAGAAAATACATGCACACTTGTTACATTCGCCCCTACCTGTTCTTCTTCATTATGTGCTCAAATGGCCTGAGGAAGTCCTTCTGAAAGCGGAAATTGGCCAACTCCCCTTTCTCCAAGAACTTCATCGAGAGCTGCCTCAGCGAGTCCACAGCGAAGATGGCGACATCCTCGTTAGGGTTACAGCCCACCTGTGGTAGCCAAGACAAAAAACTCAGTTAGATGTTAAATACACACATATTTACCTAAACTACAGATGTTGTAGTTTCCTTTTTTTTAACGTTAAAATTAAAGCATTTTCAAAGATTTTAACCTGTAAAAACCCAGAGTCAAAGGTTTGGTTGATAAGGTTGTAAGTCTGACTATGAAGCTGGGGGAGGGGTAGTGGTAGAAAATTAGGTATGAAAAATGTGCTTGGCAGTCTTGAAAATGAGTAAAAGGACTATCAGAATAATTTAAGAGGCTGCACACTCATACAAGGCGCAGTCAAGTCTTTGTTTTGATCCACTGACCTTGTTGAAGTGGTCACCGATCACCTGCCAGATGCGAGACCACTGCAGCCTGATGCGGTTCATGTTATAGTAGGAGATCTCCACAATCTTCTGCAAGCTGAACATCCTCGGCTGGTGTGTCGAGGCCAGCTCGTCCATGGACACGGCGCACAGCCATCGCACAAAGTCCACTGGAGAACAATCAAATCGTAATGTGTGAACGTCCCTTTCTTTGTCAAACACCACATATGGATGTGAGAGAAAGTTGGAGAAAACACACTCACCAATTGCATTCCCATCTAGTCTGGTGGAACCAGTGAAGATCCTGCAAGTATTGAACTAGTTTAGTGATTACTGGCAAGAGAAACACTGTCAAACGTCATTTCAAGAGTAATCGGTATCTCACCTGTCCACAGCCACAACAACGCTTTGGGAGCTGGTCTCTCCAACTGACTCCTGGATGTGAGCCATCTGTCTCTTGTCCCCACTTCCCACCAGGTTACCTGCAACACATTGAGCACAAGCTAATGGGTACAGCTTTCCGAAAGCACATCGGGGATGTATGGGAGCCAAGGCAGAGGGAAATAAATCAAAGTGGACACTGGCTGTTTCTGAGCTATTATTGGATAGGCTGCCCAGGTTAACACAGCTGAATAGCATTTTCATGCATTAACATGAGGTTAACTGAGACGAGAACTGAGAGGTGAAGCTTAATAACTGTGCCTTCATCTCTTTCCTTCCGTAAATCTTTATCACCGTGAGGGAACAAGTTGCCCATGCAAAAGGGTATAACAATATGGAAGACAATAATAGACAACTGCTGCCCGACATTTTTTTTTTCATCATAGATGTCTGTTTGTGTGTTTCTTACCGAGTCCCAAGGGCATGAATTCCTCTGTGCCGGAGGGTAAGCCTTTGATGCCGGCCTCTTTGTCCCGGACCACCCCTGATATGTAGCGTGTCTTCACACCGGTGCCAATTAACTGAGCAAGCTCCAGCTGACTGATACACCTCAGGATCTATGGACACAAACCAGAAATAATAGTTACGTTTAGTTTGATCCAGCTGGCATATAAATGTAGAACACTATAAGTTGGGGCATTTGTCCTGGGTGAGTAGAATTTACAAGAACGTGTAGATTTACAAAAATGCAAAGGTCAAAATGAATTACAATTCTAATAATAATTGTGGCTGTGTTACTTATACAGCGTAATATCTAAAAATGTGCAGTTTTGCAATGAGTTGCAAAAAAGGCACACACAACTAAAGTACTACTGATGCAATGCATTTATATGCAAATGAAAGCAGAATTATGCACTGTGCAATAAAGCACATGGAGCATAAGGTTTGTGAATCCTCAGTGAGCTTTAGTCAAATTTACCTCCTACTGAGCACTTTCACTTTAAGCTACACCCACTGTTAATTTATGCATCCTTATAAATGGGTCAGATTTTATATTATCTCTCTGATTTTAGGCTAAGTGTTAAGAAAAGCACCTTTACAATATGAATGTCTGAAATATAGCTATGATCAGTGTTATTTTTGCATGGAAATGAACCAATCCTGCATATTATCTAATGCAATGGGCAATCCAAGTTTGAATGACACCCAGAAATGCTGGTTGCAGCAGGATTCAGCATTGTTATAAAGACTTCCCTTTTGTTGAGAGCGTGCAGGAGATAACGTGGTCATTTTGCCGAAATCACACAATCAGAAGCCTAAATCAGTTACTCATTACTCTTTCCTTCATATCTCTTTCCAAGTCCTGCAGCTACAACATATAAGCTCCCAACAGAAAATAGTTCCAGAGTTAAGAAAAAAGGGAATTTCTCATTTAATCACATTTGCAGGTTATGTGTATGCTATGTTTCATACATTGATGGAGGCCAGTCGCTCAGTGTTAGTGAGTCACCTCATGCCAGGAGTTGCCCAGGTAGTTTCCATCAGTGTGAGCCACAGTGATCAGAGTCTTGATGGTGTCAATGTTCTTCTGCTTCATCTCAGTGATGCTGGAACTGGCTGTCAGCAATGTGAACCTGGCCAAGGCCTGGACGTACGCGTCTCGCTCCAACTACAGACAAACTCACGTTACTACACAGTCACTATGTTATTGTCTGTTAACAATAAAACACAAAGTGGTGCACATCGGCAAGGTCTTTGGGGCGTGAGAGATTGCCATACCTGCATGTTGAAGATGGAAGCGATTCTGATGGCACATCGAATGCCCTCCAGACACAACGAAGCCACCTCTGGGTCGTCGCAATCCTGCAGCCCCACGCTGAACGCAGCCAACAAGGGTGTCCACGCCAGCTACGAGAAAGAAATTTGACACATTAAGGAAATATTTCTGTCCTTCCCCACAACTTCGTGAATTAATAAGTGCATGTTTCTCTGGCATCGCACCTTAAACATGGGTCTGACATGTTCCAAGTGTGTAGCGCTAAAGAAAGGGGCCTGAGCATGGCTCACGGCCTCCATCAGAGCTTTAGCCGTCTTGGCCATCTGCTCCATCTCCATGTTGTACAACAGGCGACGCTGCTTCTCGCTGGCTACACCTGTGGGGAGGAGCAAAGACATCTGGCTCTCAGCAAACCTGGTCTCTAGACCAGTCAAAACACTTCCTGTTCCAAGTAAGCAACTCACTCTGCTTGGTGGACTTGGGTGTGATTGAGAACTCTTTGCTCTCCTTCATGGCAATTTTCTTGCCAGCGATCTCGTCGTAGATGGAAGACAAATACTCTTCAGGCAGGTCCTTGCTGTCGTTAATGCCACGGTTCATCTTGATGTACTGCTCCTTCGTCATCTTGTTCTTCACCTGCATAGACGAAGAAGAGCAATGAAGACATACGAGTGACTGCAGCTAAAGGAAATCAAATAAATTCACGTCACAGCTTTTCAGCGGTTTGCTGCTTAAGGACGCTCAAGAAAAATATATCAGCAACTGAATGAGACTCTTGCTCAACTGTTTTAGCCGTTTAAACAAACCACAAGGCTACTTAGAGCCATTGACATTTAGGAAAGGTAAAAATTGGAGTGACCTTTGGGTAAACAGGAAGGTTATTGCATTGAGGAATAATGCATCTGATAATTTATGGTTATATTTCTTTATTGCCAAAGTGCTTTAACTGACTTTCCATGGTTCTCCCACAGTTAGCCCTCGGCTTTGTCTGGTTATGTCAGTCGGCCAGTTTTTCCCAGACTTTAAATTTCAGGTGCAATTTCCTCTGTCACAGTGTTCCATCAATAGCAATAAATCAGCTGCAGTCGCAACAGAATCATATCAGGACAGGCTAAGGCCCGCGCTGCTTCCTCATTCATCTCCTTTGTAAATAAAACACACAAAAAAATAAGAATCAAGCTCCCTGGATGATCCGCCCTCAAAATGTTATAAATCGGTCTGCAGACTTTTGGTGTCAGGGTCTGTTATACAAACTGGAATCCATGAAGTCATATATCACCTACACCCAAGACAATGCACACAACAGTGGGAAAGAAATGGTCTGATTTTGGTCTAAACCAAACTGTTTTTCCTCTATCTCCCTTGCACAAACCTTGGCAGACTCTTTTCCCAAACAAAAAGCGCTGACTTGATAGTTTAGAGTATAGTTTGAGGAAGGTCAGTCATCCTTTCTATCCAACAGACAAAACACGGATGCATCATCCGTGATTTGGCAGTCTGTGCATTGCGTCATAATACCTGCAGTGATGGGCCGTAAATGAGGCGTCATCATTTCTCACCTGAGGACTGTGAAGGTCTGTGGTGAGCATAATGATGGAGTATGCCAACACATAAGCTGTGTCTGCACTGGCAAACAGCGTCTGTCTGCAAATGAAAGTGCATGCAAGAGCAACAGTAAGCAAAAACACTAACAAAGCAACAATTTATTTCACGCAGTCATCCAATTTTTCATCATACCTGCAGCAGTATGAACTACACTTACCCTTGGTTGCATTCCAAGTATCGAGCAGCAAACTTCTCCATCAGCCTGTCAATCTTCTGGGCCTCACCCGGCAGCCTGAAGCCCTCCAGGAACGCTCGTAGCGCTGAAACGAAGTCACGCCCGCAGAAGTCCAACTGGTCCACGTAGCAGTACATCACTTCTTTATTGAACTTTATGTTCTCGCCCAGGTACTCGCCAACTTGGGTCTGTGAGAGCAACAATAATTAAGCATAAATTCCATTATTTGTTCATACGCTTTATAATCTAAGTTCTCACCGTGTCCAGTCTGTCCTCCTGGTGAAGGAACTGGGCGATGTCTTCAGCTGTGGATCCCAACATGCCCTGGTCCTGCAGGTACTGGATGCCGCGTTTCGGCTTTTTGTTGAAGCTGTGAAACAGAGCAGAGGAGCAGATCGACACCCATCTTTTCGAGGCAAAGAAGAACAAAGCGAACATCTCCAGCGGTGTTCAATCAATAAAGAGGGATGCTGACTAAGTCTCACAGTTCAATGCCATGCTCGATGATGTCTTTCTGCTGTTTGATGACCTCATACTGCTCAGGGTGGTCCGCCTGGGAGACCGGGATGCTGGAGGAGACGGTGGAGTCCAGCGAGCTAATACTGTCACGACGTCCCGCCAGGTGCTCTGGAAGTTTCAGCTCTGATCCCTCACTGTCAGATGGATGCTCCTGGCCTGTTAATCACATGCACAGTACGGCTGAAAGTTGAGAGCTTCTTCTCATGTGTACTATTCGCATACTCAAAACTAGGGATGGAGAGAGCAAAAATACCAATTGAACAGGTATTTTCCATATCATTTGTTGACAAGTGCACACTTACCCAGGTTAGCTTGGAGGTTGGGATTGACATACATGTCTTTGCTCCACTCCACCATACATTTGAGGATGGATACCAGACATTCCAAACCCTTTTTACGTAGGCTGAGCTCCTGTGAATGGAATGAGAATAGAATAGAATTACTTGATTGATCCCAAACTGGGAAATTACAGTGCAGCAACAGCAAGAAATGGAACTCAAACTTGCATAAGAAAGCAATACAAAAATTATAAAAAAGTGTATACAGACAATAATTACGACATGTGATACATAACCTATACTGCAAATAAACAGTAAGGTGTAGTGAACTTAAGATGCATGTTATGTTATGAACAGAGTTCAAACATCAGACTATGGTCTAAGTTTAAGATAAGATATCCAAGAATTACAACATTTTGTTTACAATTCCTGTAAAACTAGTAGGGATGCACCAATACTGATACTGGTATCGGGTATCGGGCCGATACTGGTCTAAGACACTCGTACTCGTTAAAGTTCGCCGATACAAAGAACCGATACCAAGTTCAGAGACCACATCATTACGTTTCCATCGTTCAGTCCTTTTTCGGTAAATCAGCCACAAAAAGTGTCCTTGGAGGAGGAGCTAAGGTCCAGCGATGGTCCGGTACCGGTAATGGCACCGATCCACAGGTCGTCTCTGCTTAAGCGTCTGCGGTCTGGCCAGCTGGCGGTATTTCCCCGGGCTGTGAGTGTGCAGACGCGTCGCCGCGTCCCTACGGAGGATGATGTGACGGACATCCATGCGTTTGGAGAACATGTCAGAGGGTCTCTGCATGGAGAAACGCTGCCTCCTTATTAGTGTTTAACAGACGCGTGTTGATAGTCACGGTCTTTGTTTACTTCCGCAATCGATGCTTCAGTGTGATGACGTACGACAGAGAAAAACACAGGCACGCAGCTCTCACAGCGTCTCAGACCCGCGACTGCTGGAAGCTTGAAAGCGCCCTATCCTGGTGATAAAAATCTGCATCAACGCGCACATTTCGGTGTGAAAGGGGTAATAGTTATCTGTAGTTTAACTTAGTGCTCGCAAGTAAAAAAAAGAAAGAAAAAAAAAATTAAATATGAAGGAGTGGCGGCTAGGATTTAGGAGTGGCGGCACGCCTGGAGACAGTCCAAAATAGTGAATTGATATTTTGTTTGATTAAAATGTGGAAACTGCAATAATTCCCAGAAAATTTCACAGAAAACATTTATTTTTCATTTATCATCACTCGTTGTAAGAAGCAGAGAACAAAATAAAACCTGTCCTCCAATTAATTGCATTTTGCCTAATAGTTTTTTGGGGGTTGTTTTGGTGGTAGTAGTATCGGTATCGGTACTCGGTATCGGCAAGTACTCAGGTCCAAGTATCGGTATCGGATGGGGTTGAAAAAAAGTGGTATCATTGCATCCCTAAAAACTAGCATTATATTGTAGGGTTGTTTCAATTGAAAAGCAGCGAACAGAGTGAAGATGAAAGCGTAATTTTAAAACAGTGAGGAGTTGCTGCCTGTGAAGTCTTGGAATACCTGCAGGGGAGTCATCCCAAGCTCCTGGCCGCTCCTGCCCTGCGCAATCTTGGACAGGTCATTGACAAGGCGCTCAAAGATGTTGGCGGCATTTAAGTCACAATCGTAGTTCACATAGATGTCAACCACACACTGAGCATCTGCAAATAAAGGTTTCCATGATACAAGTATATATGAAGAATACATGGAAGATACAGAGTAGTAGTAGTAGTACTAGTAAATACAGAGTAAATAAATTCCATACTTTCAGCAGGATATTGTTAATCAATTTTCATCACTGAAGGGAACACTTCGCAACTAAACTACTAAATGAATTTTGTCTAGAAACTCTTCTATAAAATCAAGGTACATAGTGAAACTTTACCTGCACAGATGCGTGTGAGTGTCTGGATAACCATCCACTTGTGTTCAAAGGAGCTAGTGGAGGTCTCCAGGATGGTCAGGAAAATCTCCCGAAAAAACACCTGAGAAGATAAATCAGGAGAAGGAAAAATGGTCAGTTAGACACTTTTCACAGTTTTAATCTGACATGGTGTTAAACAAAAAAATCCATATTGAGTTTGCCAGACTTGCACCTCGATTTGCATCTTCAGATGAACCTTGAAGTGGGAGAGCAAAGTGAGGAAGATGGCGAGCGAGAGCTCAAAGACCTCAGGCACAGAGGAGACGCCGTTTTTAGACAGTGCCACGCACAGATACTGTTTGATTGCGTTGACAAACATCTCATGGGTGCGAAACACGGGCCCCGCGCCCTGCAGCACCGAAAGCAGCAGCTGCAGAGAGACAATCTTGGACCGCAACTCGTGGGACCTGAAGAGGAGATGCAATGTGTCAGTGATGTCACAAAATAACATAAAAAAAAAGAAAAGAAAAAAGGTGTATGCCTGTATAGCCTAGCTGTTCTAATTGAGGAAAACAAGTGGGATGCAGTCTGATCGTGTATTTAATGTAGGCCAGACAAGCTTTTCTTTGACCGTATCTGTGGGCTCAGTTTACTTTGGCCTATTCACACCCGGAGTTTAATGTTACAGTAACTGGAAACGACGGAGCCACACCAGGATGGAAAAGGGCAAGTTATCCTGCGTAGGCAGAGACCAAGCAATGCCTGTAGGCAGCAGGCAGCCATAAATAGATTGGGCCACACAAAAAATATGCCATTTAAAGACAATATGTGCACCTAGGCTGGATTTCCAAATAGGAGGATCAAAGATGAGGGAGTATAATGGTTTGTATAACCCTCCCATGGGGCGATTCCAGATTGAAGGTGCCATGCGTGCTCTGTCAACTTTGAAGATGAGATGACTCACTTGGGATCAGGGGGTCCGTCGGCAAGCGGCTTCATGGACAGCTTGCAGAGGGAGCGAAAGACCAGGAAGGCGTCCTTCTGCAGGATGTGGGAGAAACGGGAGGCGCTGTGGGGTCCCTGCAGCGTCTCCGCATCCTGAGAGAAGCAAAGTCACTCTTATTTGGTGTGCAAACATGCTTCTCAAGGCTGAAAACGTATCCTGAATAGTCTAAAATTAAGGTTTAAATTATTTATTGATTGCATCTGCTTGACCTGACGTGATTTCTATGGGCACATTCACAGAATTTGGGACCTCTCTAAAGAAAGAAGTAGTAAGCATCCCTTAAAAAGGAGGTGGCAATGCAAGAAGCGCGAATAATGAGCACAAATCGCAGTAGGAAGTCTGAGTTTTAAGTGTTTTTTTGTGAATTATTCAGATTTTCCCAGAGGCCAAAAATATCTTGCATGTCAATAACATTAGTGATTCATATTGGTATATATTACAGAGCTGCTCACCAGCATATCTGCTGAGGAAACAGAGGAGCGGTCCTCAATAATGCCGTTCATCTGCTGAGACTCTGTCCGGCCTCTGGGGGGCGCCACTTCAGTCTGCTCGCTGGCCGGGTGGGCTGGGTGGTTGTCTGCTGGAGTAAAATCAAACATCAGCATTTCCTTTTGCACTCTGGCACAAAATTACACCAAAAGAAACAGAAAATAGATGAGAAAGAGACCTGTTCCGCTTTGAGTCTGAGGTGGCTGCAGCTCTCCATCTCCCTCTGCAGGATCTGGTATGACGCCCTCCTCAGCTGGTGGAGCGACAACATGGGGCATCTCTGCTCCTTCATCCTCGAAAACCGAATCTACTCATAACAGAAAGATGCTTAAAAAAGGCGAAGCTGCACCTAGAAGTGAATGCAAAAGCAGAAAGAATGCAGACGGTGACTCGCACCTTTTGATGGAGTCACCTGCTCCGCTCCTCCGTTCAGCGGAACGCCGCCGCTGCCCTCAGACTCCCCGTTCACGGAGGGTGTGTCTGGCGCTCCGTCCTGCTCCAGCTCCGGGGGTGGCGGTGTGGAGCCGGCGGCGCTGCTGTTGTTGGTCGTGAGGTCCGGAGTGCTGGCTGCCAGGGACGGCGAGCTCTGCGGCTCCGGGGTGGGCGTGCGGTCAGACCGGGGGGAGCTGGACCTTGGCCCGCCAGGGACTGGGGACGGGTTCTGCTGGGGCAGACGCAGACGGTCCTTCTCTAACTCTTGGGCCTCCAGAGCCTGAGGAGGAGCATGTGGAGATTAAATAAGGTGGAGTATTGAGGATCACTTTAGAGCTGCATTCATTTTGGATCAGTCGGCACAAACACTTAAGCCTTAAGAGTTCCTGGGGATGTTATTTTCCAGGCTATTTTTTATTTTTTGTCCCCAGGAAGTAATAATAATAATACTAATAATACTACTACTACTAATAATAACAATCATAATAATACATTTTATTTCATAGCGCCTTTCAGGTCACACAAGGTCACCTTACATATGAAAACACAATACATTAAAAGAATGATAATAATTATTGTAAGAGATAAGATAATAAGAGAGTTTGCTATAAAAATCTGTCACTGCAGAAAAAATAAGAATGCCTCAAAATGTTGCTGCTAATCATTGACCCATGAGGCTCAAACAATAATAATAATAAAATTCTCCTTGAATTGTATTTTATGGAAATTTTTCTTTTTTTTTTTAATTAAAATACTGTAGACTTATGTAAACAAACCGGCATTTAGAGCATTAAAATCTGCCCAAATCATTAATATTTGATACAAAAATTTCACTCTGAAGTTGATTAAAAAGACTGACTCATTTAAAGTGGAGAAAATATTAATATGTGCTGTTTTTACAGCAGTTTTTAGAGAGGGGGCGTTTTTCATTTTGAGGGGTGATTGAGAATAATTTCTTTTTTGTTAAAGGAACTCCTAAGGGTTAATACAAGATTGCTGTATTAACTATTAAGCTCTTAGATGACTCAATTTTTGTGCAGATGTGAAGTAGCACAACACAATTGGAGACATATGTATGCACAGATGTGACCACTTTTATGCCTTTTCACGGCATATAATGCTCAGTATTTTGCATCTGTAAATAATCTACAACTACTCCCGAATCCAACTGAGACACTAATTACCTTT
>CAESWR010001060.1:20859-31328 GCA_903171835.1 Mullus surmuletus
GGGGGGGGGTGAAGCTAGCGGGGTCCTGGGCTGGCTATCGGTGTCAGTGCTGTGGAGTTGCTACCTCAGCTCAGCGCCGCCATGCTGCTTACACGTCACGTCACGTGACACTCAGCTGTGTCTGGGCTGTGACTGCGAGGCGCCGCGGCCAGACGAGAGACCCTCCCAAACAAGCGGCAGGACCCTCGTCTGGCTCGTATTTTTTTGACGCAAACGTGTGTAGGGAGGGGGGGGGGGCTCACAGTGATTAAATGTGTCGTAAATGTGCGCCGATGAGGATGATAATATGTGCGTCAGCCAAACGCTCCCGAGAAAAGCGGTCGCTGTTCTCGGTTTGTCCGGCAGATGGCGATAAATCACACCGGCGACGTCCCAGAAATGGCTCAATAGAACGATCAAATTTGTCATATCTGCAGGCCAAACATTACCAGGTGGTTACTGAGATTGCGACGTTTTCAAACTGCACATTTTATATTTACGAATTTGAGTTTTGACAGGAAAAATGGGGGGGAAAGTGCCAATTTGCATCGATTTCCATGACAAACCTTCTTGCTGCTCGTTCATTAGATAGCACAAGACAGTAAAACCCTGTCAACAACCAATAAAAATATCTTTGCCACGTTTTTAGGATTTAAATGTTCTATAAACCACAAATGGTATGAGCAAGTTCATCCACCTTCAACATTTTGATGAATTAAATTGGAGTTGGAGAATTCTGTCTCAGTGGATGAAAAGAATGACTCCTTTTGAGAAAACAGGCTTTCAAAATATGAACTCATTAATTCATTGTATTCGTTTGGCTGGACCTGATGAATAATAAAATTGAATTATTGTGAATAAATGTGTATATTAAATGTTTTAAATTGTGTTTGGCAAAAGGAGAAATTAATCAGTAACAAATATCCATCTGATTTCTACACACTTCAGCTGGTGTGAAGAAAAGATATTTGATGGAATGAAAAAAATCTGACTCTCAACTTGAATCTATCTTAATTTATACCCACCACTTAAGATACTGCCTTTTAATACATATTCTAATTCAGTTAATTACACCAAACTGTTGCTACATATTAGTTTATTTCATCCAGCTCCTCCAATCAGCAATTATAGGTGTACATCTATTTATTCATACATCTCCAGTTGAATCTTAAAACATCTTCATTCTGTGATAAAAATGTACATCATATATATCAATAGGAAAATACTGACAATCTTCATTACAAATCTATACCATAGGATTTATCTGGCAAGCCAAAGTCATTTCTCGATCACTTATTAAAACAAAAAAAGCTAAACATATAGCCTGTTTTGAGGTTCTGCTTACACAACTGTTTCTCTCCCACAGAATAACAATTCACAGTATGAAAAAAAAAATAGTGTCATATCTTGCACAAATTCTCCTGTCGCTTTAGCCAGAACAAAATCTACAAAGGAAATCAATGGGCGAGAATATCTAGCGAGATTTTCAACAAAAAACATAATCACGAAAGAACAAAGACGTATCAGTTATAAAAATAAAGTCATAAAAAGTGTACAAAGAAAGAAAAAATACTCGAGATGCATGATTAGAGAATAAATAACACAATGGTGCTGCGGTTACAATCCCAGTGTCCTGTGGTACCGTTAAGGAAAATAAATTAACATCGATTACTCCATTCGGACTGCCGTTCGTTACGGCGATTTAAGGTCAGGAATGAAAGAAGACAGAATGCCACCGGTACCTGCGATACGACAAAAGCCGGAACGGTAGACATGAAGCTTCAAAAACAACAGTGGATGCACCTATGTTACAGGAGCAGTTACGGGTGCCGTTTCCAGTCACAGATTATCACAGTCTGACAGCCTCATCATGTAATCAAACAATGTGAGGAACAAACCAACATTAGCATGATAGTGATCCATACTGTGCACATGTTATGTACAGTATTCTCTACTGTGTGCACACAGGCTTATGGAGGCCAATAAACCAACACAAGAGTGACTGTGTGTGTCAACCAGTTTTAGTGCGGGAGAGAATGTCAGTGTAAACACTTAATAGAGGGGCAAACTTTAAAATAAGAAAAAAAATCAATAGAAGAAATAATAGACCATCTGTTCTCAGTAAGCAGCAGCACATGAAGATAATGGACAGACACCTTGGAGAAGTATTTCCAGTGTGATTCAAGGAGAGGAGCTGAAACACCAGAAGCACTCGAGACAATGGGGAACAAAAATATCTCCTAGAACTGAAATTTGATAAATACAGTACCATTTAAAAATGCCATTAAGAGACTCCACAAATTGTTGTATGGTTTTTCATATCAGCCAAAATAAAAATCACAATGTTGCTAAAACAGCTTTGGACCTTTGAAAACAGAAAAAAAAGAACAAACTGGTGCAGCTTTAAATATGTTTTTCTTTTAATCCGAGGCCTAATCTCTCAATCGGGTTTTGATCTAATTTTAGCCTCGTTAGAGACCTTGTGAGGAACAAAACTTCAGCGTAGCAGATCTGAGACACACTGAGCATATGACAGATCTGTGTCACCTTCATCAAATGTGCACCTGCAAGTGTTTGTTTCCACACGACTCATTCTGACTGGCGCATATTTGAACTTAGTATTTTTTCCTCCAATCACTGTGGTGATGTGAAATTGCTGTATTCAATAAATGCATTCAAGTCCAGATATTCACATGAAATTTAGTCTCAAAGTCAATATTTAATATCTACTTTGGGATACCGTTATTCCATTGCCATCTCTCATCATGTGTCTCTGATTGAAGTCCAAGAGTGAGAAGATATTAAAAAGGAAATGGTGCAGAGAACACTTTTCATGTGTGAACATCTCAGGACACATCCAAGTGGACTCTGGACCACAGGGGATTATACCGGTCAGCACTGGGATTATATATTGAATCATGGTCCAGAAAGTACAGAGGGAGGAAAAAGAAACAATAGAAAGAAAAAATTCACATTTTAAAATTTTGTATACATGCAGCAGGGGAAATAGCCCTTGTCGCGGAAAGGAGAGGGAGTGCAATATGCAGGACATACATAATAAAGGGATACATCATTCTAGCATGTCCCATTTCCAGTAAGATTGTGACTAGTAACTTCCCATTAGTCAGATGGAAACTGGTCATATAGTCACTTGTGAAATACAAGTATCGTTACAAAACAAGGTAACAGAAACAATCCAAAAATATAAAACCCAGGCCTAATGACAAAGGGATTAAGGGGGGGGGGGGGAAAGCTGCACCCACAAATAATGATAAACACCAAATTTTCATGATCAGTTATCATCACAGCTAAGAACTGTAGTTAAAAGCTTCTAAACGGACACTTTAAAGACCCAGACTTGTATTCAGGTGGGTTTTTTTCCCTCTCTAATAAAAACATGATTATTGCAGATCTCAGCCCTTGTTCAATCACTGCCGTATAACATTAGGTTAGAGTGCGATGTCGCATTGCCCAGGGAATGGTGAAAGGTGGGCGCTTATGTAGGTGGAGGAAATGGTGAGCAAAAGACAAAAATTAAAAAACATGCTGATTGTCTCTGAGAGATCAAGATCCTATTGCAGTTTGTGGAGGGAAAATTAACTTGTTCACAGGATTTGAACCATCATCTATTCATTAAACCCATGGAGAAAATCAAGGAGAACACTCAGCTCTGCCATCTAGTGGAAAATCAGAGGAGAGAAACTCTTTTACATGACAATAATAACAAGTGCTTCGTTTAGAAATAAGGTGTGTGTGTGGAGGATAACTGCAGGAAATTCACCTTCTTCTTTTATATTTCTACACCTGTAGAGCTGGGGGCAGCGTGTCAATACTATGGCACACATGCATGGTCATTGGCATGTAGAAAAGTGAATGTCTGGCCTGCGGTGTCTTACATGTAAATGTTAGGACATACGACCATTTAAGTGAATGTTGAGATTTAATATGTACACATATTGTGCTTCTCGGGTACAGTCGCTATGGATTATATGTTCGTTATGGAGCATGATATTCCTGTGTGGTCTATGACTCCCGCCTAATGGGAAGTACTTGAGTGTTTTGGGTTTCCAGTGTTTCCTTTAAATGTCTACAGAGTTATGACAGTGCCGTCCTCCTCCAGACTCCGCCTCTCCATGGCACGGTCTGGTGACGGCGTGGTTGAAGCGGCATTGGCGTTGCTTAGCGACCCGCTGCTGATGCTGGCGGGCAGGGTCCCGTTGGCATTGATGGAGGTGGTGGACGTGGCGGCGGTTCGGAGGTTGAGGTGCGGCTCGTAGCGCGGCAGCGACGGCATGCTGTAGTTTGATGGCGTGCGTCTGATGGGCTCGGCATCCCCCCCCACCTCGATCACGAGATCCTCGTCGTCCTCGTCGCTTTCCAGCTCCCCGACGGGGAAGTTCTGGATGATGTGTGACGGCGCTGAAGCTGCCGCAACGACGCCTGACGACGGGTAGCCATAGAAGCTGGCCCCGCTGTCTGAAGAGCGTCCCGAGCTGCCGGATGCTGCGCCCCCTCCTCCGCTGCGGACGACATTGTTCCGTTGGTTGGCGGGCTTCACGGTGATGATGAGGTTGTGGCTGTTGGCAATCATCATGTCCGTCACCTGGTCCAGAGACTTCCCAGCCACCTCTATACCGTTCACCTCCAACACCTCGTCATTCACCGCCAGCAGGCCCGTGCTCTCCGCCAGCCCGCCGGGCACCATCCGGGAGATGAAGATGCCCGGGACCTTCTCAAGGCCCTGAGGTGTGACCCTCACGCTGGAGCCATCACGGATGTAGAAACCCAACGGCTTTTCCTGGCCATGCTTGTACAGACGCACACGTCGGTGCGTCTCAGGCAGGATGTCCACATCGATGATGGAGGAGACGGGACGAAAGTCTCTTGGGAGGCTGATGATGACTGGTGGCTTTTTCCTGTTGGCGTCGGGCCGCAGTAGAACCGCAGAGAGCACCGTGTTTTTCTTCCTGGTCAGCGAGTCCGTACCAAATGTTGTATAATCGGCTTCTTCTGCAAAATAAAGGATAGCGGAAGTACAGAAAGAGAAGCAGAGGGGAGGAGGAAGAGGGGGCACAGACACAAAAAAGGCAGAAGAGCGGCAGAAAGAAGAAGAAGAGGAAGAGGGAAATCATCCGTTATCAAAGGCTGGTTAATTTTCCATTAATGTCATTCTGGGCTCGTTACACATCAAGTCATTATTCAGGCTGACATTCTGTTGCATCATGTACTTTCATGGGGATGAATAATGCTTTGCAGCGGAGGCGCTCTCAGCCTGAGGCAGCCCTGCAGGGCGTCTGAGCTGAACACCCGCACTACACTGATTCCCTGCAACTTCCTCGAAGAAACACACACACCAGCCAAGGGCTCAGTCACACTCCCAGGCCTTCATCAGCAGTCATTGACGCTGTGCTACACACACACACACACACACACACACACACACACACACACACACACACACACACACACACACACACACACACACACACACACTAGACTACACATTGGCACAAGTCTCCCTCCCCGCCTGCAGTCACTAAAATGGTCTTTACTCACACGAGCCTAATGTGGCAGCACCTGGTGGCCTCTTCTCAGTGTTACTCTTTGTCTGCATGTTTGTTGCATCACTCACAGCGTGGATGCAATTGATGCTCCAATCTTCCGGTTGCGTTTGCTTCGAATAACACTGATGTATTTTAAACTTTACAACGTTCAATATTTTCACCTATTATATGAATTGTAAAAATTGCATTCTTGCTTTCATTTAGGTTATATGATGCTTTTTTTAAGTCTGTAAAACAGATCAAACCATCAGAGGTTTGCCTGGCCTCTTATGTCGGAGAGGCAGAGGCGTGCTATGAACCTTTTCCTTCCAATTCCCTTGTTGTAAAAGTGCCGATTGACGTATTTTTGGCATTCATTGAGAAAACGAAAAGGTGACGAGTGAGTAAAGAGTCATATTACATCTGCATTGTTTTTTCAGTACCATAACAATATTCAAATAAAGTAATGAGTCACTGGGTTGTCATGAAACGCTATCCTTTACTTTTTGTATACTGCCGGGTAGACTTTAACCCGGCATGGCTACCATAAACACTTAATCAAGAGTTGTCCAGGAACTGGGACCATGGTTTTAATTCTAATGGTTAACTAGCAAAATACCAGAAGCTAAAAATTAACAGCCTGCCAGTCAATACTGAGCATAATGTACTCTTGTGTTTATCAATTAAATGTGTTATTTTCAATGTCCTCAAAGCTTTCATATGAATCTTTTTTTAAAGGTTTATTCATACATGAAAGTGCTCTATAATGTTCTGGTAATCTTCCATGTATGCTTCTCTTTTTATTCATATTTCCTTGTGTGTGTGCATGCCTGATGGATCTGGGAAAATATACAGTCAGGTGACTGATAAGGATTCCAGCTCTCAGGTTCTGACAGGTACGCACCCCACCATTCCTCTCCCAATCTCTAAAACCAAAACAAAGGATCAATTGTCCCAAGAAAGAGTGGCAGTTTCACATTTCGGTTCCCATGGGGCACGCGTCCAGTGTCTACATGCTTACGATATCTTTGCCAGCCCAGACCCTCAATGCCAATTTCTAAATCGTTGTAAGCCATTTTATCCATCACTCATGCCAGGCACACCGGCACAAAAAGCAAACTTATGCAAAAAAGCGTGCACAGGTGTATGTTTCAAAGCACTTGCACACACGTACACACACAAGGGCTGACTCTCGCAGTGCAGTCATGCATGGAAGGGGGCGACACTCCACATCTCATTTCACCCTTAGTGGACTTCTTTTCATGTGAAGCGTCCCTCTATCTCCAGCATTTGAAAGGACAGACCTGACAATAGAGTTATAGTTGAGGAAGAAGAATGGGATGGTCCCTAAGGGCCCCCTTCACGAGAACATACACAGTAAAGAGCGTTCCGGCTGTGGAACTCATAAGCGTAAAGCTTCCGGATTGCGGCATGCGCCAGCCAGCGTACACGTGGAAACGCCAGCTGCGGGAGTTCATTTAAAAAACACATGCATGTATGAGCTTTATCTCTGGTTAGCAATGATGCATGTGTCATAATGAACAGCGGGGCGGAGAAACCCGATACTGCGGAATCCCACACCTACATTATGGCTCATTAGTGCAGAGGAGCTTTGCTCTCAGTCTAATTGGCTACAAAGGGCTATAGGCAAGTCCCAATACACACACATACACACTGTTCCTTATCTGAACAAATGGACGTCTTGTGTTTCCATGTTTTTAATTAAACAGAGGGACTGGGAGAGCAGCTGAGGCAGGACATGAGAGGGTTGATCTAAAACTTTGGACATGAAGACAGACATACTGGACATACACTTAACAGTGAAAATGATCCTGCTGGTCTAGTTGGCATGAAAATTAAACATATTGTGTGAAAAAAATATACAATTTATGATTGTATTATCTTCTATTCAAGTTCATTATATTAAGGCTTTCTGTATCGTTAAAGATTTGGCCTTAGTTGCTAGGAATAGCCAAGCACCATCTTATGTTCATCAATAGGGCCAACAGGGGTTGCATCACCCACTTTTAAGCCTGGAGTTCAGTGCTCTGGTGAGAGTTGTCTTGTAACAGGAGGGTTGTTACTGATTTCAATCCCTGGCCTGAAAAGCTCATGTCAAAGTGTCCATGGTCTACAAAACACTGAACGGTCTCGGACCAAAATACATGCTCGATCTGCATCCAGACCCCTTCGGTCATCTGGAACTGGTTTGTTGTGTGTTCCAAGAACAAGAACCAAGCAGGGTGAAGCAGCATTCAGTTATTATGCTCATCACCTGCGGAACAAACTACCTGGAGATCTGAGGACGGCTCCTTTAAATCAGGGCTAAAAACACTATTGTTTACTGCAGCATATTCGTAAACACTTGCCTGCTGTACTCTATTGGACTCTGTTTGACTTGTGCTTTTAATTATTTTACCTCTCTTCTTGTCCTGCATCATCTTATTTAATCTTATTTGTGTTATCTCCATTTTTTATTGACTGTTTTTAATGTTTTCATTTGTGTCTTGTTGATTTTAATGTTTATGTAAAGCACTTTGAGTGACCTTGTGTTGAATTGTGCTATACAAATAAACTTGCCTTGCCTTGCCTTGAACAAAACACTGACCGGTAATTATAGTGTAGCTGTAATTAGGTAAGCGTAATAAGGTGGCACCTCTACCATTATGTGAATGAGTAAATGAGACAATGTAGTGTAGTCTAATGTAATAAATGATGTCATGTAATATAAGTTTCAGGGTAGAAAAGCCCTATATAAATATTTCTCATTTTACCAGAGAGGAAGAGGTTGATGACGGTCAGTTAAAAGTTGAAATTTAAAATGTAATTAAAATTAAATTAAAAAAAAAAATTAATATCCGTAATATCAGACTAAAATCTTGCAGGGAAACTATGAAATCTGCTTTACGCTGCGCAATATCCGCTGTTGACAACCATAGCTTGATAACAATGGGTCCGCTGAAAAGTGGTTCATAAGATAGCACAGGCGTTCCAAGAATTCTCAACAGAACTGGTTCCAGAACCACCGCTTATTTCATACAGTATAAAAGGGGGCATATCTGATACAGTATCATCAGCACCTCCTTCCTGCGAGGAGCGAAAGAGACGACTCGGTAGATGTGCTGCTGTGAAATGCAGCTTGGTCTTGGAAGGATTGCTGGGTCAGGTTACTGCTGGAAGTAGTAAACGCGCAAGTGGGACATGTGAATATTAGCATCGTATATTAGAGCCGACAAGCATTTGTTGCACTCTTGCTCTTCTATTTTTGGTTGATGATAGGCTTCCCAAAAAAAAGAAAAGAAAAGAAACATCACCCTCTACATTTCTGATAAAGTGTCCTGCTTACTACAGCTTCGTACACACATTTTGGCAAATTCAGAGCTGGTCAGGCTGACTTCCCCATCATGGTTACTAAACTATGCATGAGCAATGAACATTGAGTTTTAACACACAGCTGTAAAATGTGTTGCTACTCCATGTAAGTTTTGTCAAGCTCATTTGCAAGTTAAAAAACCCATGGGATGTCGGTGTGATATAATCAGGTTATATCAGCTTGTGCGTGGAGACTGCATATCTTTATACAAAACTGCTCATCTCCTCAGGTGACCCCCCCCCCTCCACACACACACACACACACACACACACACAAGCTATACTGATATACAACACTGACACTGTAACAACCCTAAATAAAAACAAAGTAATCCCAAGCCTTTGCCCCTTGCCAAAGCTCCACACAGGTTAGGTATTCTTAATATGCAGTGGCCGCTTTGATTTCCGACACTTTCAATGGAGTCAGTGGGGACTCGAAAGGAAGAGAAGCAACGGAGGAGAAAAATGACAACCCACCACACACAGTGAAGCTTAGGCATTCCTCTCGGTCTTGTGCGAGACTAAAAGGCGCAGGGTGGACAGTGAATGCCTCTTCTTCGTGACGTCGAAGGGACTTCACAAGGAGAGACGACTCAGCCGGAGGGGAGGAAACCATGCATTAACGCCGGCACGCTTTGATGAAACACGTAATTCATACCTCTCACACTGTGGCTTATGGCTTTGGCTGCTTAAAGAGACAATCTTGACGGGACAAAAAGGGAATGAGTCGGCATTCTGGTCACACTGAAAAATGTAAATTCACTGCGCAGTAGTAGTATAAAAAAATAGAACTATTTTGTTTACACTTCCCCTTTCTGACACCACGTGCATGCGTACTCAATACCTAATTTAACAGAAGATCATTCATAGCGTTGTAAATCTACATCATCAGGAACAGTTCCACCATTTCCAGTTTCACAATGATGATATGGCTTGGGGTTTTTCTTGTAATGATCCCTGACGACGACGGCAACAATCCTTGGCGCCCTGTCAGGGAAACCTGACACTGTGTGCAGGTGACACAATGTGAAAAGGAAGGAGCAACATGGCGGTCATAAGCGCTGATAGTACTACTGTTAGCGATATCACGGCCCGTCCATTCACACGTCAGGTATTCGCGCCACTACCCGAGAGTGATGTGACAAAATGGAAAAGAATGACTCAATTACTCTTCAATATCATAGTTAGAGCTAATTTTACATAATCAAAACTATTGTAGGAGTGACTGATGAGGCCTCTCTTAATTGTAAAAATATGCTGGTATCAGTGGTGTGCAGACCTATTTTCACTTGTTAGCTGTATAACTACCGCGCTTCATGAAAAGTAAGTTAAAGTATCCCAACATTACACATGTCATGTCTCGGAGTAAGAAAAACACAGTGAGACAAAAGGGAAGAAGGTTGCGGTGTTCTGGAAACAGTCAAAGTTTGTTGACGACAAGTCTGAACGTTCCACCACACAGTCGGTGCCACGGTGTTCCTGACACAGAACGATACAAGAAGGGGGGAGTGAGTGTGTGTGTGTTTGTGTGTGTGTGTGTGTGTGTGTGTGTGTGTGTGTGTGTGTGTGTGTGTG
>CAESWR010001060.1:110628-123238 GCA_903171835.1 Mullus surmuletus
TTTTTGCCATCTGGGTTCGCATTACCTTTGTGCATTCTTTAGATTAGGGCTGTCACGATATCAGATTTTCACTTACCACTTGTCGTGGGCAAAAAATGATGCAATAATGATATTATCACAACATTTTTTTTCTTTTTTGGCAGCTTAATTATGGTGTCTAAGGTGGTATAAAGACAATATGAAATCAGTAACTGTACAACTGCAGCTGAAGCTGCAATCAAAAAGTGCAACAGCTAATTAATATGTCGAAAATGATATCAAAATGTAATGTTTTAATTACACAGTTATCATCAATTCTGCTATACAGCCCTACTTCAGAAATTAAACATCTTAGAAACGTTGTGATAATTGTGACTGCAGGCCTTGATTGCGATGATGTTCTTTCGAGAATCTTAATTGTCTGTGATCAGGTACAGGAGCAGAACTGCCACCCAGACCCGCTCTCATTACTGGACCCAGAGAAATACACTCTGCTCTACGCCAGGGCAGGCGATTGGTACGAGGCCTACGACGACTGCCAGGTGGTCCGGACGTTAGACATTCCCTGGTGGTACGACGACTCCAGACATCTGTCGGCACGCATCGTGGTGACGCCCCCAGTGGCCATCAATTCCGAGGAGAAGCAGCAGCAGCAGCAGGTCCTTGCCTACCTTATCGGACAGGACCTGGAGAAAGAGGCGTCCGACAGGCTCGGCGAGCTCATGTTCACCCGCAGGAAGCTAGCATCTCCAAGGAAACAGGAGATTAGGAAACGAGATGACAGGATATATGCCACCGAGCCTTGGGTAACAACTGCTCCCATTCCAGACGACCTACAGGACCAGCTGAACAGAAAGCTTCCTGTCACCCTCCATTACATGAGCCAGCTCAGCTTCAGCATAGAGGTCGACTTCAGCGCCACACCTGACGTCCTCCTCAAGGTCGTCAAGCGAGTGCTGGCGGACCAAGAGGTGGATTACGACGTGTATGAGGGTTTTGTGTTGAAAGTCTCAGGGAGGGAGGAGTTCTTATCCGGCGACCACTCCCTCAGTGACTTCCAGTGGGTTCGACAGTGCCTGAAAAATGGTCACGACCTCCACCTGTCCGTGGTGCCCATTTCACAACTCCTCAAGGAGGACGTCAGGTTTGTGGACTGGCCTCTGGTCGACGGTTTTAGTGGGCAGTTCAGTTCGCACGAAGATCTCCAGCTCGAAGGGAAGGACCTGGAGGACATCTTTATGATATCGCTGTGGGACTGTAACAGGAAACTCAGAGTCAAACTTCTGGGCTTTGACATCCCAAACCTTCCGAGCAAATGTCCCCAGTCTGTTATCGTAGAGGCCTCCATACTTTACGGAAACAAGGTCCTCTCCTCAGTGTCCTCCGCTCCCAAGGCCTTCTCTGATGAAGTCCTTTGGAATGAGTGGCTAATCTTTGATATGCTCCTTAGAGATCTGCCACGTGGAGCTAAACTGGCCTTCACTATTAATGCCAGCAGCAGC
This sequence comes from Mullus surmuletus, assembly GCA_903171835.1. Classification (NCBI taxonomy): domain Eukaryota; kingdom Metazoa; phylum Chordata; class Actinopteri; order Syngnathiformes; family Mullidae; genus Mullus; species Mullus surmuletus. The sequence continues at coordinate 112,110 of CAESWR010001060.1, forward strand.
GGTGATGGCAACCCAGTAACCAAAGATACAAAGGTGTCACCGTCTTCAGGAAATAAATCAACGGAGCTGCAGAGGGGGAAGGGAAAGGTTCTCTACTTTGTCAACCTGCTCCTCATTGATCACAGGTCAGTTATTTTTAGATACTTTCTCTGTGTGTGTACAAATACACTTTGGGGATAGGATAGGCTTCATCCATCATCATCTACCAATCACAGCTTAAAACATCTAAATACTGTGCAACTACAGCATGTGCAACTGTACAACCGAATACTTGTGCAACAACCCATGTCCTAATGTGTAAACTATACAGAATCCCACATACAACTTATTTTATATATCTCTGGCTGTTAGGGCTGGGTATCATTTAAACATTTTCGATACCAGTATTGATAGCAGTACCCTTAAAACGATACTGATACCAATACCAATTGAGTACTTCATTTCAAACTTTTTGTTACTTCATTCAATATTAACCATGTAATCTGTTGTGCAAATGTCGCCACTCCTCCCCATTCAAAAGATTTTTACACAAATGCATTTTGAAAGTGCTGAAATTACACTTGCAGTGATTAGCTGCGAGTAAAACCATAGGAACAAGGTTTTTTTCCTAGATCTGGTACAAGAACAACCGATTGCAGGTATTGTTTGACAGGTGCAGTTTCGATACTACTTGGTACTGGGTTGTTTCAGTCGATACCTGAAAGATGTAACTGATACCCAGCCCTACTAACTGTCATGTGTAAATATAAATATATACAAATATATATTTTGCCCTTTTGCAACTGTGAGTGTTGTATCTTTTTGTATATCTTTTCCCCCCATCAGCGTGAGACAGGACTTTGGTGTGTTTATTCGTCATTTTTGTCAAATGATCCATTGCGGAGTCTCGCAGGTTTTATAGCAGGGAGATTTTCCCAGCAAGCATAAAAGTGATTCATTATCCGTGGCCCAGTGAAGGATAACACTCAGAACCTATCCTTTCCCTGCAGGTCAGTCCTGAGCCAGGGACCCTTCACCCTTCATATGTGGTCCTACCCCGACCTGGAGGAAGAGGCTGCGACCTATCAAGCGGACAAGCTTTCCACAGCCACTAACCCGGACACCGCTGATTCCATGGCGATAAGCTTCATCCTCAATCGCTACAGCTTTCCAGTGGTCCTACCAAATTGCATTAGCTCCACGGATCATTCCCAGCACCCCTGCACCGGCATCTCCACTACCGAACCTCCAGCTTCATCTCATACAGCCTCCTCCTCCCCTGCATGCACCTTCTCCAGCACAGAGGCCTCTCCGGGCAAGGAAAAATTCATGGACACCGTACCCCTCAGATCTTCTTCGTTAATGTTCAGCACAAACAAGAGTTCCCTCAGAAGGTTTCGCGAGGAAAGCGTCCGCTACGCCTCCAACCTGCCCCAGTTCCTTCGCAGTATTGATTGGATGAACCGTGGCGTGGTGGAGGATGTCCACTGGCTGCTGGGTAACTGGGATCCTTCAGAACTGGATGTTTCAGTGGCCCTGGAGCTCCTGAGCGTGGACTTTGCTGATGAGACGGTCAGGAGATTGGCTGTCCAGCGACTGGAGCACCTGTCCAATGATGATGTTTTGAAGTATTTGCTGCAGCTGGTGCAGGTACGTGTTTGCACCTAACTAGAAAAGTCGTGTGGGGGAGGTGAACGCACATACAAGAAATTCTGAAGCATTTGAGAAGACCACACCTATGGTTTTGATCCAGACAGTTTCAAAACATTAATGAAAGATTTGGGATTCTGATAATTCAACAACTATGAGAGATACATTCAGAAATTGGTAACTAAAAAAGAAAACAGTAGTAATTCCCAAAGGGGGATTGGATGGCAAAGAGCAAAATGCGTGAAAGGATCTATGGTACAAGATTAAACAGAATATTGATGCAGTGAAGTGAAGTGCAGTGAAGTGTAATGAAGTGTGAAACAGCGCACACACACAATACAAACAGAGGAAAAGTTTAATACATGGAAAACGGTGATAAAGGGGTTCGTTATGAAAATGACTTTACTTAAGTTAGAATAAGAGTGAAGCCACAGGTCACCTGATTATCCCAGTTAGAAGCATGCTGCCATCGCTGGAACTGCAAATGGCTGAGGTAGCAATGCTTAAAGCACAAGTACTAACTGAATAAGTGTATTAAAACAAAAACTGTAAAAAAAAAAAAAAAAAGTTTAAAACAAACAGTAAGAGCATGATTTTCACGTAATAATGATTTAGTTAACACAGCAGACGAACCTAAAGTCCACAGAGAATGTTTCAGTTACAGTGGCTCCATGTTGTCACAGGGGCACCTGTAGATGGACAGTGAATATGTGGTTGTAAAATAAAGACACAAGAACAGAGAAAATAACACAAAAATTCCATGGACATGTGCTTTGATGATGAGAGTGAGAAAGTGGTATTACTAACTTTATTCCTTTTACACAGACCCTCAAGGTGGAACCTTACCATGACAGTTTTCTTGCACGATACCTCATCCAAAGAGCTTTGCAGGTATGCAACATAATACTTTCTGCAAATATAATAATCACAGCTCTTTTATCATATCCGGCCAGCAGAAAGCACCCCCCCCCCCCCCGAAGCCACACTGCCACAAAAATTAAAACATCTCTTCAGCTTTGTTTTGATTTTTCTGGACCTTTTCCACACACTAATCCACAAATGGAGCATGACCATTGTAATATTTTCATCTGAAAATGTCGCTGCCAACACCACCCGCAGAGCAAGAGGATCGGCCACTTCTTCTTCTGGTACGTCCGTAGCGAGGTGGCAGGGTGTCCGTATTTCCGCCAGCGCATGGCTGTGATTCTGGAGGCCTACCTGCTGGGCTGCGGTCAGGCCATGCTGGAGAGTTTCAGCCTGCAGGTCCAGGCTGTGGAGGCCCTTCAGGACGTCGCTATCGTGATCAAGAAACTGTGCTCAGACAGAAATGACCTCCCGCCAACAGGTGAGGTCAGCCTTTTGGTGTGCTTCCTAAAAGATGATGACAAGAATACAGCCAAGGAGTTTATTTGCTTACATTTCGGCATACAAAGAATCCTATCATAACCATTACTACATTTCTGAACAAAGAAAAAAAATCATGTGAATACTTCTGGCCAAAAATATTTCTGCACCTAAAGCTCACTACACCCATGTCCCGACCGTTGCATAAAACATGAGATATTGTCAATTTAAATCTCAATCCCCTGTCAGAGTGTTGGACCTTTAAGGACAAAAATAAACCAAAAACATTCACCATCTACAACCAATCAATATAAATCAATTAAGCTGTTTTGGTACTTAAGTTTATTTATCGCTATTAATGGTGGCCATTGAGTGTCTTCCTGATAATATATTGACAATACTTATTCATGTTTTTTTTTCCTTTTACGACTGTTACTTTACTTTGTCCTTTTTTTGTAAAAGTTCCTCTCAGGCTTCAAGAACTTCTTCAAAACACTGATCTTCCAAATGAGTTCTTGCTGCCCTTTGACCCCCGCATCAAGGTCGGCAGGATCTTGGTAAGACCTGCAAATCGGTGTTGCCTGTGTCGCCAGTTGTGCAGTGAGTCAGATTAGGTAAAACTGTCTTTGCAATGCTGAAACCATATGATTATGATAATGATAATACTAATAATTATAATAAGGACAAAACAATACCTCATCAACATTATTTGGATGCTCATTCTGATTGATACTGACTTACCAATGTTGCTATGGTGGAACTGGTTTATGAAAACACAATTTCAGGAATCACGTACACTACACATATTGTATTGACAAATGATCAGAATAAACAATGGCTTGAGGAAGGAAAGTAAATGAAGAAGTCATCTCAGAGGCTTTCTAAAATGAAGTCACACAACAGTTTCCCTCTCATTCAGCTGGAAAAATGCAAAGTGATGGCTTCAAAGAAGAAGCCTCTGTGGCTGGAGTTCTCTCCGATGCCCTCGCCCACCTCCGCCACGCCCATCGGAATCATCTTCAAGGCAGGGGACGACCTCAGGCAGGACATGTTGGTCATTCAAGTGAGCAACAATTTCACGCCTCCCTGAGTGGACGAGGGTTGGATGAAAGTATTTTACATGCGAGTCTTTCTCTACTCAGACACTGGCGGTGATGGACTCAATCTGGCAGGAAAAATCTTTGGACCTCAACCTCATTCCATATGGTTGCATTTCAACAGGGCACAACATAGGTACCTGGAGGAACACAACATAACAGTAATTCTCTTCCAAATTAGAATTTGTCGTGGAGGTAATGGAGATTCTGTGCAATAGGTATGATTGAGATTGTGAGAGATGCGGCGACTATTGCTGCAGTCCAGCTGAGCCACGGAGGAAGGATGGCAGCCTTCAAAAACGATGCTCTGTTTGAGTGGCTCAGGACAAAGGGTCAACTCCAGGAAATTGTGAGTAACATGGGCAAAGATTTACAAAAATCCTCAGAGGACATAAATTACATCTATTCATCCAATTGATCCATCCGGCCAATGAATATCTAGAAATGAAAAACAGCCTCTGATTTTTCTGATCCAGAAGCTTTGACCCCATATGCTACAAAATGACAATATGAGTTAAACATAAACCATAAACATACTGTAAGTGACATGCCGTTCACGTTGTTATATAAATGATATTCAAAACAGCGAAAAGAAAGAAGTCCAAAAAGGTTAACTCAATCGCATTGTCCAAAAATAGGACACACATAACAAATGTTCCTTAGTTAAGCCAACCACTCAATCAATGAGGAATTGTTATCAGTTTGGACACCTATAATCTTAAATGAAAAGAACAACCATTTTACCTAAAGAAATATCAATCTACACAATTAACAGGAATCATGGAAACCAGGGAAACCGGGCATAAGGGGTGTGTGGAGGCATGAAAGCGGGGGAACCAGGAGAGTTCAGGGGGAGATGAAAATAACTTATCTGAAGATGATTATGAGGTGTGAGGAGTGTGTGAAGGAGTCGGTGAATGTATGTGAGTGGGTGAAGAAGCTCATAAAAAGCACATTAAACTACTCTTTGCGTACAAAAATGCTACAAAATTACAATTATTATGAACCTTTTGTAATGTAACAGAAGGTAACCTCGCACAGCTACATTTACTGTCAGGGTTTTTGTAATCTGAAGATGTGTGGAACAGACATGCTGTAATTCTATTTTATTTGACTTCAAGTTTTAGATATTGCCAATGTTCACATGAAGTCACTTGAATTTCTCCCTGTCTCCTTGCGCAAGACACTGAATTATTATTATTATAATTGATAACATGATTTGCAGTGTGCAGATTTCTATGTGAATGTGTGGGAAAGGGTCATGTAGAGTGTAGAAGCGCATTAAAGTGTTTTTTGGTCCACAAAAGTGCAACATAATAAGGCCACTTGCCATTCACTCATTCAATAATTTACTTGACTTGTCTGTTTGGTGCGTTTGGCTACAGCACTTTCACACGGTGGAGCGGTTTGTGAGGTCCTGTGCCGGTTACTGCGTGGCAACTTATGTTCTGGGCATCGGGGATCGCCACAATGACAACATCATGATCACAGACAAAGGTGCACGCCGTGATTATTGTGTGTCTTTTTGCAGCAATACAGTGAGAAAAAACATTACACAAATATACCCACGCTTGAGCATTTGCTGTTTGTTTGTATGTTGTTGTTTTTTTTTTAAAGGGAACCTGTTTCACATTGACTTTGGCCACATCCTGGGTAATAGGAAGCACTTCCTGGGAGTAAGCAGGGAACGTGTGCCGTTTGTCCTCACACCTGACTTCCTGTACGTCATGGGAAGAGTCAAAGGTGGCAACAGCCTCTACTTTCAGCGATTCCGGGTAAGAACACCTGGCCTGGTGCATGTAATTGTGATTGTGCTCATGTTTAACAGATCGCTGGGATTTAGTTGGATTAGTCGACATCCTCCCAATGCATCTTAAAGCATCTTACTTTGAAAGGGAAGACCAGCTACATCAACAGCTGTGGTTTTTAACCAATTTTCCTACACTTCAATCGAACAAATTTGACTGATGAGAAACACAAAACGCACATTTATCTGCTCTGAAATTTCAGAAGCCACGAACAGTGACATTAAGGTTTCCGATTTCGTCATGGCAACGATATTCCATTCAATACACAACAAAACACATCTGTCTTACAAGCAGATGGGCTCAGTTGATAGTTTTGTCTTCCTTCAAAGTGCAATCTGGTTAGGTGGTCATACCACAAGGCATCCAAATGTCTTTATCACCAGGAAACTGTGTCTGCTTTTCTTCTTTCACCTAATTAGAGGTGAATTGAAAGACACATTTTTTGTTTCCTCTTACAGAGGATCACGTCATTTCTCTCAACCCACATTTTTGACCACGGTAATAGGCCAAATAAAGTAGATAAACATTTGAAATGGAAATGTGATTAATTGCATTCGTCTGCCACACAAACATTTATAATGAAATTTGGATGGAGCACACATAAGAAATGTATATGCATGTAGTATGTAATACAAAACAGAAATGATAAATAAAAGAGAGAAAACATAAATTCGAGACACTGAAATTACTGTTATTTTCTAATTTCAGGAATCATAAAAACACAAACAAACAAAAAAACAAAAACAAAACAAAAAGTGATCGATATTTTTCATCTAGATTTCAAAATTGTGTTTTTTCTTTCTGAATAACATTTCGCGTGCCTCACCTCCTTACACTCTATTGTGCAATGAGTGAAATGGGAAAATGAAGGAATAAAATGGCCAAATATTGATGTGTATTTTTCACACGTTATCTCCAACATCTCCATGTCAGGAAACCTGCACCCAGGCGTACCTCTCCCTGCGCTCCCACTCACGGCTGCTGGTCACACTGTTCTCCCTCATGCTCCTCACCGGCATCCCGGAGCTCAGCGCTGCAGAGGACATGCGCTACCTCCGGGAGGCGCTGCAGGAGGAGAAGAGTGAAGCCGAGGCCAAGGACCATTTCCTGCAGCAAATCGCTGTGTGTGAACAGCTGGGCTGGACCGTGCAGACAAACTGGTGGCTCCACTTGTTGTTTGGGATTAAGTAGTAATAATCCCACTTCCCCATAGCACTGATCCAATTAATACTCAATTACAATTACACCCTTACTAAAATAGACACATGTGTTTGAGTGTAACAGTAGCTGTAAAAGAAGAGTAACATAAGATGAACATTTCTTATGCAGAAAAGGAAGTATTTGGTACAAACTTTGACAAGATATTGGATATGTTCCCACCCAAGGTTATTGTATCCAATTAGATTGGTGAAACAGGCATGCTCAGAATATAATGTGCTAGATTAAAGTGTCATAGTTAAAGTGTCATACCATTTAACTGATTGCAGACTAAATCACTACATGGGTGTAATCGATTCTGACATGTTTAATGGAGAATCACTTGCACATGCTTGTGTGTTTTTATCAGTGGCTGATCATGCATATGATGTTCCTCTTTATACTGAATATATTCATCCCCCCCTTTATTACATATAATGTGATTAGTGCTGCAAGAATCAAGTCAGCTTTGTGGTGTATTTGAAAATATAAAGCATCAAGTCATGTGAAGCAACACGTTTGATTTACACACCGTGCATGTATACTGTGGTAAGGGTGTAGTTGAGGAGGGAAACAGAGGACTATAGTTCGATCCGCTGGCCTGCAGAGAACATGTTGAAGTCTTTAACTAATTGTCATACATCCTCCGCATGAAAACATTTTTACTGCTTACTTTCTTGCTTTCTGTGGGCAGAATATAAATATATAAATCAAATATTGCGTGTACCTGATTTACATCCATCTCCATGAGGCTCCTCCCAGCTTTTACTGTATGCAGGACTTGCGAGATGACAGAGGCATGTGTAGAATGAAAAGAAGAGGGTAAGCTCAGTTTCAACTGTTCATTCTCGCTTTCTGTGTGTAGCAATCAGACAAAAAAAAACCTTACCTCCAGGTGTTTCCCTCTCCAAAGAGTGTAATTTTGTGCAAATTACAGCTTCCTCTCCCGACCATGAAACAGAGCTTGCCTCGCCTCACCTTTTGAAACTTTTCTTAATCAGTTCTTTTCCCCATTTAAGCATTTATTTATGCCTGCATGCGCCATACAACAGTTATTCATTTGCTGACAAACCACAAAATCGTGTTTGTGTTACAGAATAATACAGCAAACAAAATAGTTGATAATTGTGGATTCCAGCCATTCCTGGACTTTGACAACCTGCGTTGACTCATGACAGCCGGCTTTATGGCATTTACAGGTGTTTCTCTTTTTCTGCCTCTCATTCTGTGTCAGTTTACCTGAGTCCGTCACATTTAAATCATTGCCACTGTTTTCATTCCATTCCTGTTTCCAGACAAAAGACATGTATTCTTCCCTGGTCGAGCCTTTTCCAGGAGTTCATGAAAAGTCGCCCCTTTCTTTAAAATAAACGACAAGGCACGCATCGACCCATTGAGAGTCCTTGTAATAGGTGGCTGCAGGTCATGGACATGTGATATGAAAGGGTTTACCTGCCTGGCACCACATAATGGGCTTGGTGATGGAGAATGTCATCATCTCTTGATAATTCCCACAGGACAAATCCTGTCTGTGATGAGTTATCCCGCTATCTTTGCTCAAGACAAAGCCGAATGCAATTACATGGAAAGTTCAAGAACTCTCTTGGGCGCACTGTGACAACATATTCTCATTAAAGGCTGAATACCACGGATCAGATCTTGGGTGTCTTGTTTGTTTCCAGGCCATTAAGTTAGATAACAATTAGTCTCTAAATTGACTAAAATCAATGAAAATGTGAAGCCTTGAAATGGGTCAATTAGACGGAACCATAAAACATCGTCCCTAGATATTATAAGGTATCAAATTCGGTTTCACATTGTTTTAGTTACTCATTCTTTTCATAATGGCCGATGATAATAAAAAAAAAAAGCTAACATCTCTAGAGTAGCAGCTTTGTGGAACTCTACTGGAATCTCTACTGGTGTTTTTGATCAAGGAAAAATTCACATGTTAATATCTAAACTGTAGAGTGTTTCGTTACTGAAATTGGGAGTTGAGATCAAACAACAAATTAAACACAGAAGCTGCTCAATGGTACTTTTGTCCTCCTGTAGTCTTGCTGCATTCGAAGCAAAAGGAGCACCAAACCTGATGGAGGAACAGTGAAGTTTGAAATGTCACATGACAATGGCTTTTTTTTCTCCTTTGTATAAAAGTGCTTAGCTACAAGGGAACTGAGCCCAGGGTGCCTCATAAATCAGGGTCAGCCAAAGAAAGCCTGTCAGATTTAAAACAAAGTTCACGGTGATATGTGAGACTAGTCACAAAACTCAAGGCACAGTCAGATTTAGAACTAACTGCCAGGTGTGATGAGGTTGCTTGGCACTACTTTATAGTTATCTGTTGATTGAGGAAAGTATTTATTGTTTTATGTAGGCTAATGTCTGTATTTTATGTAAATGTCAGTATTTGCTATGTTCTGACTGTGTCACCTACAGGACATCTTAATTTCCCTGAGGAGATTAATAAAGTATCTATCTATCTATCTATCTCTCTATCTCTCTATCTATCTGTCTATAAGTAGTTAAAGACTGGAGACGTGGTTGGAGCACTCCGAACATCTCCGTAGCCAAGCAGAGGTCGCGTATGCAGGCGGTTTCTGTGCTCTCAGGGAGAAGCAGGGTTTATTTCTATAGAAGCCGACCTTTGCCCCTAATTGGCTGCTCACATCTGAGATGTGTGCTTCGAACGAAAGCCCTCTATCTAAAAGCGTGTATGTTAACAGGCGGCAATTAATTCCTGAGATGAACCTATTATGGAATTTTAAAACTCACACGTTAACAGTAACGAGCGAAGCCTGTTGTATCTTGCACGCACATCGGGCCCTGCAAAGGGTCTCACACTTTTGATTGAAAAGTCCAATGGGATTAATTTAATTCATTTTGAATAAGTGGATCTGGTCTAACTAGCTTCAAATAATAAATATAAATAAATAATAAATAATAATAAATAACTATAACAAGGTTTGCAAAGCGAATTATATTTTGTGGGGGGAAACAAATGAAGGCATGCGGATTTGAAGTCTTTGCAAGCGCTGGGGAATGAGTAATGTTTACCTGCAGCGATGGGCTGGGGCTTCGCTTGTTAGTGGGCGTGGCCCGCCGCTGTGGGCGGGGCTTATAGCGCCTGCTAGCAGACGGCCCCGCCCACTCCTTCCGCGGCTCGCGCCCTCCTGAACCTCCGCAGCGCGGACGCCGAACTCACTCTGCAATGAGTGTGTGAGAGTGTGTGTGTATGAGGGAGAGGGGAGACCGAGCAGCGTGTGTGTGTGTGGGTGTGTGTGTGTGTGTGAGAGAGGGGAGGGGGAGTTGCAGAACAGCAGCGAGCAGGTGAGCGCTACATCTTCTCCTTCCGTCTTTGCGAACCTTTCTCTCGGTCAAACACAGAAAGTTGAAATAGAGTAAAATAAAGTTTGAATTGCAAAAGTAGGCTGCCTCTTATTTATGACACTTATATGACAGCATGAGTAGCACAATAAGATGGCATGACTGAGTTGGAATTAATTACTGAATACACACAGTACAAGAAGTGTTTTTTATGTATTTATCTTATTTTACTTATGCTTTGCTCTAAGTGTAGGAAAAAAAAAACATGCAGCCTGTCTCATCTTCATTCATCAAAATGAAAGGGGTATTTGTTTTTACCTGCTCATGTCAGGATATTTAGACATGTGCGCATGGAAGTTCATGTTCCCATGGTCCTTACAGGCTTAGTCTAACTTTAAGCAGCTCAAGGGTCCCCCCCCCTCAACTCCCGCCGCCCCGGCCCCCTCTCCGCGCTCCACATCTGAGATCAGCTCCCGCCTGAAGGGTTAAGAGGATCCACGAGTTGTCCACGACCTGCCGTTTGGGAGCGAGGAGACTTTTTCCCTCTCTTTTTCCAACGGGCCAATCCCAGGAATGACTATAATAGTAGTAATTAGGACGTTTTTTGCGCTCATTTGCATTTGCATTTTCTGTGAATGCAAAATCTTGATCGATTCATGCCTTGTGTAAGAGACACAGAGCTCACTGGGCAAAGCTGGAGTCAGAGTGTGTGTTTGACACAATAGGC
>CAESWR010001060.1:160904-171224 GCA_903171835.1 Mullus surmuletus
AAAAAAAAAAAAAAAAGCAGGGTTTTAGAAACAGCCCCCCTCTATGCTGGTCGCAGTGGGTGGGCGGATGCAGCCGTGCTGCCCTTTGAACAGCCGTCAGAGGAGGCGAGACTTCGGGATCTCATGCATAATAGTGCACATTCGGAGATACAGAAGCGGCTTCTGTGTTTTGGTTTCAAAGAATACTACATTTGCAGGTACCAGTAAGGAGAGTTCTGCTGGGAGCGCGACGTTCCGGAGGGGAACCGCCAGCTCGTCTACAGTAACATGCAATGGACAGTGTGGCCTCCAGCTCCATGCATGTGTGTGTGTGTGTATGTGTGTGTGTGTGTGTGTGTGTGTCTATGTCTGTTTCATGAAGAGGCTCCCTGATTTTAACATGTTCTTTTTTTCTGTTTGCTTTCGTCTGCTTCCCGTGCCCACCGGCTCCCCTGGTTTTCCCTCATTCCTGTCCGAAACCTTCCGTCTCCTCGATGGCAAACATCAGCTTCTCCTTCAGCTGCTCATAGCTCTTATATGGCGGCAAGTCCAGCCTGTTGAAACTGTGGACACGCGAAGAAAACACAAAAATTCTTCCTTAGGTTTGTTGATTTCTGTGGCTCTCTGGGAGGACTTCATGCGCTGTGTCAACTCACCACGTGTGACTCCTAGGAAGCCAATTTTCTTTTCCCACCTTCTCAATGCAGAACTTTTGTGGGCCGTTGCTCCCTAGAAAGAAGCGTATGAGGCATTGTAATGACGTAAACAGCAGAGGTGCGACGTCACACAGAGGCGGAGCGGCTTCGTTACCCATGAGATCCGCAAAGCCTCCGACAGGCAGACGGCAGGTACCGGTGACGAACTGCAGCAGCCTCATCCGCTTCTCGTTATCCATTTCCTTTATGAACTGCACATCAAAGTCATGTCACAGAGAGAGGATGCTCATTAAAGCCAAATGATGCATCACTAAGACACAGATGTTTTAAACAATAACGAAAATGGGGGAAAAAGATTCCCGCCTAAATGGCTTATCGTCGCAGGTCACACTGACCTGCCAGAACCAGACGATCTGCTTGCTGCTGCGAGCGTAGTGTCTGTAGATGGTGTTTCTCTGCCAGTCTGTCAGGTCGATCTCCTGCATGCCGCACAGCATCACCTGGAGGCACCAACATATTAAAGGGATAGTTCAGATTTTTTGACATGAAGTTGTATGAGATCCTCACCATCAGTGTGGTTCATCAGCAGTGACTTTTTGCCCACTGCGTCCGTGTTCCGGCCCGGTTTCAGTGTTGCAGAAAGTAGTTCCGTGTAGTTGCTGGGTTCATGGAGATGAAGCGTTTTGCTCCAAAAACAACAGGCGTTCAAAAGGTGTAAGCCATTAGCATCACAAATTCTTTGCCGTGAAAAAGTACGACCTCGCAATCACATGGCACTATTTTCCCTTTTTTTCATATTACTGCGCGCACCTTTCCATCAGCGGTTTACATGCTCAGGAGGAGCAGCGGTCTCCTTCCGCCTCCTTCCTCCAGCTGATGGAAAGCCCGCGCAGTGATACAAACGGAGGGAAAATAGTACCGGTTGATTGCAAGGTTGGGCTTTTTCCAGAATTCGTGATGCAAATGGATTACTCCTTTGAACGCATTTTATCTTTTGGAGCAAAACGCTTTATCTCCGTAAACCCAGACAGTACACGGAACTACTCTATGCAACACATAAACCAGGCCGGAACTCTGCTCATGGGACGCAGTGGGGGAAAAGTCACTGCTGAGAAATCATCACACGTTGCACACACTCGTGAGTTCTTTGTCTACTCGTACCTCCAGCTCTTTGGCATCAAAGTACTGCAGGTACTGCTGTGGGAGGACCTCATTGAAGCCTTCTAAGAAAGCCTGGGTCTGCTCCTCCACTCCTCTAGACAGCCTCCACTCTGCTACCAGCCTGGGGGGGCGGGAGGGGGGGGGGGGTGTTAGATGTAATCAATAATCATCATTATGAGATTAGATTTTTTCATGAGTGAATGGTCCCACCTGATGTACTCCTCCTTGTTTTCCTCGGTGACTTGGATCTCCCCTCCACCTGGTTTCAGGTCGTGGGTGGTGATCTCACCCAAAATTTCTTTGTCAACGGAGAAGAACATCTCTAGCCCACATTCCTCGATATTGTTATCACTGAAAAGCAGCGAGGGGCAGTTAGAAGATGGCGGCTCAATATTGAACCGTCATGCAACACGTATGAAGGAGAGTCGCACAGAAATGAAAGAATGCTGAGTCTAATGAAGCCAGTTGGTGTTGGACATATTTTACAATTTAGGGGTGTCTCGATACAACTTTTTCACTTACGATACCGATATTGCAGCCTTGAGTATTGGCCGATACAGATAACGATCCGATCTGATATCAGCACTAATCATATATACTTTTATTACTTATTTCATAGTATGGAATGTTAAAAAAGGCTTGATCAAGTGATATTACTCAAACCAAAACAATGGTCAGCAACAGTAGGTATGACAAAAAACTGACCCATTCATTATTAACCAATGCGTTACATACATTTTAACCTTAAATTGATTAAGATAAATTTAAAAATCAATTACAAGACCCTCAAAACCCCAATCAATCCTAGAAGTACTGGAGCAGAGTCTGGAATGGACTGCTTGTATCGGAGTGCTTAAATCTGAGATTTTAGATGCAGGCCGATGTGATCCGATATTCGTTTTTCTTGCTTGCTGATGTCCGACCGATGTCTGATATCAATTCGGTTCGGGACAACCTTGTTACAAATTACTGAAATCTGAAACCACGGCTTCCTGCACTCACTTGATCCACATGAGCGAGTTGTAGAACTCGGGGTCGATTGACTCCAGGTCTTTGTGGGCCAAAGGCTTGTTCAGGATACGCTTGTAAAACGGCAGCGAGAAACCAGTGTCGATGAACCTGCCGTGGAAAAGAGCCTGGGGGACGCAGTGAAAATAATGTTATACCTTTGCTAGTTCTCTCCTGCACACAAAAAGCAAACAAACTGCGTCCGACTTACCATGGCGATGAAGCGCCCGATGAACTTGAAGTACTTGAGGTGGTCCGGGTTGATGGAGGAGGCGGGGTTGATCTGGAGACAGTAGTTGTCTTTCCCGGCGTATTCAAACAGACAGTACATGGGGTTCAACACCTCGTGGGACAGCAGGAAGAACCACTCCCTGTGAGAGAGGAAAGTACAATCACTATGTTTGCACCCCGATGTTCCACTCAAGGTCCATATTCTCTTCATGGCAACTTTTCCAGTAAGACGTTCACATGAGTAAATTAGCGGACAATTAACGCGATAACATGTTACTCTGAATAAAGCTGAGCCGTCAAGGTGTAACTAACTTCTCACCACTGTAATTCCATAATGCTTTAGTGCTATATTGTCGTATCTATTTGCAGTGACACACCACAGTTTGAGAAGAAGTGAGTTTTAGACTTGCCTGGCGACACCTCCATAGTCGAGGCCTTCTTCCCCAGGGAAGATGATCCACAGTCTCCTCCGCAGATCCTGGGAGTTGAAGCTCATTATCTGAAATACAGACAGACAGAGACAGATTGACCAAGTGTTTCCTGCACAACAGTGAATAAAAGCCACTTATGCCGCGTTTCCACTGACGGTATCAGCTCTACTCGACTTGCAATTGTGTGCGTTTCCACTGAGAAAAAGTACCTGGTGCCAATTTTTTCAGACCTGCTTCTTCGTGGTTCCAAAAAAAGGAACCCGGTAGTTTTACTTTTGGGTACTAAAAGGTGACATAGACATATTGCAGACACTGATTGGTTCAGAGAATCGTCACAGTAGCCACGCACGGTGTAAACGGAGCGGCGCAATCCCCTGCCCGCCGTTTTTAAACAGCTAGTTTTTTGCAGTGGAAAGTACCGACTCACAAAAGTGAGTAGAGCAGAGTAGAGCCAATACCGTCAGTAGGAGCTCAGCATTAAATCGCATTGAGGACTTCAAAACGCTCTAAAATGATCAGAAAATCCGACCCCAAATGTCCCCAATCTTTCCTTTTTGTTAGACCTTCCACCATTCGTCTCAAACTCCATAAGCCTAGAATGACTTCAGCGAGCGCTTACCTGCTGGAAGGAGTCTTCAAACAGAGTTTTTCTCGATACAGTGATCTTGATGTGTTGAGGCATCGACAATTGCTGGGGTAAGAAAACAAGAAAACTGCCTCATTCCATTTCTGAGACACTGAAGAGCAACAAACATGACTTTTGACAGAGACTGGATACAACTGAATAAGAACATGCAAAGAGGAGTTGTGAGGGCGATATAGTCTGTGAACAGCTGCCACTGAGCTGCCAATTGGTTTTGAGCTATTGTGACTCGTACCTGGCACCAGAATCTGAAGTATTGTACTTTGGCTTTGAAGTCCCGAACATAGGTGATCTGAGGTCCGTTTTCACTAGACCAAAAAAAAAAAAAAAAGATGAACAGAAACTCAGTATGTGTTCATATCTCAGAGTAGGGATATGTCAGAGATAAGGACAGTTTTATGGTTATCACAATTATTATAAATTAATCAATTCTGTGATGCCAGAAAGCACTCCTTTTGATGCCAACATAACAAAACTAATACAGTAAAAAGCCCAATACAAAGTGACAACAATTCCGTTAGAATTAAACAAAAATGACCTCTGCTCTGTAGAAAAATAAACGTCCACCACGGGGTTTTCCCATTTTGGCGAAAAAAAAAATCTGTCAGACAAAACAGATGTGAAAGCCTGCTCAACCTCTACCTGGACATGGGAGAGTTCTTTCTGTAAACTCATCAGCATATATGGTCCTGTTTCACATATATCTATTTATTGGAAATGACTGTGTTCAGGAGGCAATAGGTTCAACTCATAGTGAAAACGATTAACCGTGACATCTCCATCTACAGGTATAGAAATACGTGGAACAACCACTTTTGCATTGCTGCCACTGGTCTCACTCAAACACGAGCTTAACTCACAGGAGAAACGCTGGAGGATGTGATCAATGCTTTTGCCAGTTTTGTTATTGTAAACAAACATCTCAGAAGTGTAAATACATTACGCTTACGCTTCTATTACATAATGCAATAATCTGCCAGTGCGTCACTTCATTGTCACATTCCTTTCCGCCTTCACCAAACTGGTTTTCCCACCTCTGGGATCAGATGAATGGGAGGCGGCGGGTATAAAGTGAAGTCGCTCTCATGAGTTACCGTGCGTCAACTGAGGCGTTAAACCCGAGAATGGCTGAAGGAAAACGGAACTAGATGAACCATTAGTCATTTAGGGTAAGAGGTCATGAATTCTATAAATAGAAGAGAGTTTGATTTGTTTGAGTTTTGATTTGACTCATTTGGCAAAAGATATGCCGACATCAGGTTACCTGTTGGAGTGGAGTTGAAAACAACACTAGCTACCATACTCAAGGCTGGAAAAAAAACCAAACATACTCGCTTCTTCTCGCTGCTTAGCAACACGGCTCACTAACGTCAAGTCAAAGAGTCACAGATTGACTTGATGTGTCTGAGTAACATGATAAAAGTGTTATGAGACGTACAGCGAAGATTTCCCAGTGCGAGGGTCAATGTAGGTGGTGGTCCTCCTGTTGTGGTCTACAAAGTAGGGGATTCCATCCACAGTGAACCTCATCTCCCAGCCCTCCGGAAGCGGTTTCTCATTCAACAACCTGAGAAGAGATCAGATTCACGCTTTGCTACAGGTAATTTAGAGGAATACAGGAAGATATTTTTATCTTTACAAAAATCCATCATAATCTGTTTACTGTTATATTTGTCCTAAATACACATGCGTGCCGTTTGGATTTATGTCACGCAGCAATAAGCAAGGCCTTGGTGTCAGATGTTAGCATACAGGGATCATGGTAGAGAACATAAAAAGCAAAAAAAAAAAAAAAAAAATCAGAAGACACCAAGAAACGAAAAAGGATAGATAGAGCCGACCATGAGAATTAAGACACTGCGATTTGGTCAGTTTAGGCAAGAAAAATCCACTTGATTGAGTTTTGGTAGGGCGTACAACCGAAAACTGTACGCGCAGGGATCAGTCCAAAATATAAAATATCAGCATATATCACTTTAAGCAAAAAATCGAAGAATCAAACGCCCAGATACTCACCCCTGAGTTCGTGGATCCTCCCACTGTGTTGAGCGTGTGGGGTGATGCACAAAATAAACTCTGCCATTACTGTCTGTTCTCTTCTCTGGGGGAGAAAAAAAGTTAGAAAGAGTTAAATTTACATCACAACATTCAAAAACTTTATGACTGTGTGTAAAAACCCAATATATCGGGCAGTCTCTTAGCAGTCTCACCCCATCCGTGTGGAAGAGGCCCGAGAGGATCAAACTCTTTATTCTGAGTGGCGGCCACCTGGTCCTGAGCCTACACAGCGTAAATTGAAAAAAAATTCTGATTAGCAAAAACAACTATCGTGATTTTACACACAAACACGGAAAACTACCATCTTTAAAGGGATAGTTTAGATTTTTTTGACATGAAGTTGTACGAGATCCTCATCACCTGGTACCATTTTCCCTCCCTATGTATCACTGCGCACACCGTTCCATCAGCTGAAGGAGGCGGAAGCATGTAAACGCTGTGAAATAGCTTATGATGGTGCGTGCAGTGATACAAAGGGAAGAAAAATAATGCCGGGTGATTGCAGTGTCTGACATTTTTTGTGGCCAAGAATTCGTGACGCAAATGGATTACTCTTTTGAATGCATACTGTTTTTAGGATCAAAACGCTTTATCCCTGCGACCCCAGCAACTAGATGGAACTACTTTCTGCAACGCTGAAACCAGTCCGGAACTCCGCTCACAGGACGCAATGGGGAAAGTCACTGCTGATGGGGAGGATCTCAAAAAATCCGAACTATCCCTTTAAGACAACACACACGCAACCATGTCGGTAAAGAAAAAGCCTCACCCCGATTATGAACCTCTGGTTGAACTGCTGCATGGCGCCTTGGAGCTGGCTGCGCTGGTGCTGCCACTGCTCGTAGTTGCGCACCGTCTCCATGGTGGGGCGCTGCCACGTGGTGGTCCGCGTGATGTGGTCCACGAAGTAGACCCTCCCCATCTGGTCGACGCGACGCTCCCAACTGAAGGTAATAAAGGAGCGAGAGCAGAGCAGGTGGGAATGGACAAATTAAAAGGCTGGAACTTTGTTATGACATCTTGTTATGCATCTTTGACACCAGGAAATCAAGCATTTACTTGCTTTCTCCATTTTTTTGCTCATATATGTGCTTGTGTGGGAGGAAAATGTGTATTCGTTAAGTGCTGCTTCAACTCTTTATGGTCAGTCAGCATGATTTAAGCAAAAAAGCAGGGCAGAGGACACGGGACCACCACTCTTGTTAAAAGCATCACCAGTTAACTCGAACATGTCACTTATCATGAGGCAGACAGCTTTCTTTCTTTTTTTTTTTTTTTTTATCTGGTGACGGCCATATGCACTACTGAACCGCATTTTGACACTTTTGGAAAAAAACAACTAATCCGATAAACCTTAAAGGTCACCTTCTATTGGGTATTTGAAACAATTTCATTTAGTTGCCAGAGGCCCAAAAACATAATTTCAAAACATTTTTCCTGCAAATTCAGCTTTGGTACTTAATTTCAGCCAGTCTAAAAGTGGCTCTAGTGAGCTCTCCTGAGAACAGGCTGTTTCTGTGCCTGTACCTTTAAATGTGCAATCAGCTGTGTCTGAAAACGGCAACTCCGCACTCCTATTGGGCAGGGGATGCGGCTTTCGCTGGTGTACGTTTTACGGCAGAAACGCCATCGTTCAACCGAACCCAATAGAACTAGAATCTGACACATGAGTGTTCAAAAATGTTCCGATTTTGAGTTTCAGGATGGTCCGTTAATTTTTTTCTAAATCTCTTATTTTGTTCAAGTGTTGTTTCAGTTACTACCATTTAGCTAACACTAGTTCCAGCTAACAGTAAGGCTCATCCTATCTGGGCGGCTGGTGGACAGCAGCCTCCACTACAGCCGGGGGGAGTGGACAGTGGCTTCCACGACACAAGTTTCCAACTCTCAGATCCGCTTGTTTCAGCACACAGTGGGCAAAAAATGGAGAAAGCAAGTAAATGAGGTGGCAGAATTTTTTCATTTTTGGATCTCATGCTCATGCTACGGGGACACTCATGACTGTTAGAAAACCTTCAGAAAATGAATTTGGCTCGGAAGGTGACCTTTAAAGAAAACACTGAGAGGAGAGAAACAGCTAATAGGACTTGTTACCCGGGGGGTAATGGCTCGGGTCTCTCCCATGTTGTTCTCTTCTCCACATGATCGACAAAATACAGCCGTCCGTTCTGGTCCACCCTCTGCTCCCACCTGGAACCAAAAAAAAAAAAAAGTTACACTTGTTTGGTCAGTCATGGATTTTAAAGACAATTATTGCAAGAACTAATAGCCAGTGATGTCAAGACAGGAGTTCCTGAGACGCATTTATGGAATTACAGTTGGAATGTTTGTTTATGTGGGGAACGTGTCAGCAGATCATTATGTCAAGCATTTGGGCAAACAGCAATTTACAGTACACTTTTTTCCTCCCCCTTCAAGTGATAGATCTGTTATTGACGCCTGCAGTATGGACTGTAGTTATATGAAACCGAAACCGAGCCAGCCAGTAATCCCACATTGCTGTTGTCACATTCAGGTGAATCAATGTTTGGTGTCTTCTCCTTTTGTTTTTCAAAAAACAGTTTCCGCTTCATAGAACCTTTGAATAATCACCATTAGCTGAGAGCGATGTTAAAGCAAACTTAAAGAATGGGCCAAAAAATATTTATATTCTGATAATATAATATTTATATTTGGTTGAGTTTCGTCCTTACATCATCGTATCAGCGGTCTCATGTTCCGAAGAGCGAATGTATACGGTAATGTTACAACACCAGTCAACATGAAAGTTATTTTTAGGCTGCCCGGGCTGCCCCATGGCTAAATTCATGACGTGACATTAGCTCCAGTAACTGTATGTGCAGTGAACTCGCAGGCCTTTTTTTATTAGTTTGACAACTTTGTGAATAAAACACAACTGACATACGTGATTAAGTTACCACAAATGAAATTCTAGGAGATTTCATTTGTGGATATTATTTCCTCATGAGTTGCGTCAGATGCAGTGAAGAAATTATTAGTTTAGAAATTTGTTTGATATGGCAGGAAAGCAAATAACTGCCACTGTCTCTCGTGAGGATTTTAAAAAAAGAAAAAGAAAAAAAAAGTGGATTAAAGACCAACCCAGGAGGTAGTGGGCCGGAGCTGGCAGCCGGCACCCTGGGAGGGACAGAAGGAGTGGTGGTGGTGCTGGTGGACTGTCTGGTCACTGGGGGTCCGGAGCTGGATGCTGGTGAGGAGTTCCTCTCCGAGCCCACCAGAGGACTGGAGTTTCCTGCCGACGAGGCTCCTGAGCCAGACGTCCTCACTGGAGTGTCGGAGCCTGACTGGCCGTCGCTGCTGTCGGCTGGGGCGGAGCCGTTACTGGAGGATGCTGGGGAACACAGGTGATATCATGTCATGTGATGGCTCATAAGTTGTTTCAGTGGTGTTGCTGACTGGCAGAGCAGGAAGAAGAGCTCCTTCTTCTATCGGCACTACACGACTCTACTCGACCTGCATTTGTGTGCGTTTCCTCTGAGAAATATTACCTGGCGCTAATTTTTTTTCGTACGTACTTCTTTGGGGATCCAAAAAAAGCAGTACAGTACTTTTGGGTACTAAAAGGTGACGTAGACACATTTCAGACACTGATTGGTTTAGAGAATCGTCCTAGCGTAAGTGGGACATCAACAGTAGCCACTCACGGAGAAAACAGAGCAGCGCAATCCCCTGCCCGCCATTTTTAAACAGCTGGGCGTTTGTTGCAGCCATCTGCTCTATTTTCTTCTTCTTTTCCTTTGTTTTATGGTAGCAAAAAAGGGCATGCTGTGTTCTTTTGAGGAGGTACAAACTTTCTCTTACATTGCTCGCCGACGACCGCATAGAGCTGAAAAGCTCCACTCGTAATGAGCGAGTGTACCAGCAGCTTTCCGAGAAAATGCATGTTCACGGCTACAATCGGACCTCCGCGCAGTGCCTTGAGCTAAAGCTAAAGAATCTTAAGAGCGACTACTGCTCAACCAAGGACAACAACAGCTGGAGTGAGGCAAACTGAACACGCTGAAATTATGTCACGGGAGTTTCACACGTCATCCAGGGAGTACTATTTTTTGTAGTGGAAAGGCTCCCCCCAAAAAAGTATTGGCTCCTATAAGGGAGTAGACTGTCTGACCTGGTGATGAGGTGGGTCTAC
>CAESWR010001060.1:179131-189793 GCA_903171835.1 Mullus surmuletus
ATCATTACTTTTCCATATTTTTTATATATGTTTTTGAAACTTTCATCTGACGATTTTATGTCGGCTAACATGTTGAGCCTAATTGGAGCGTCATTTGTTTTGGTTTTTTCAAAGTGAAGTTTCATGTTTACTTGTTTGTTGGTTGCTTGGTTTGTTTGTTGTTGTTTTGGCAGCTCCAGCATATTCTCCTTTATCGTTAACCAATGACAGGGCCAAGTTTTTTCAAATTAAGAGCAGAAATTAGAGTTTTGCGATTACATCCGCAGACTTTCAAAATTACACAGAGGTGGATGGAGGCGAGTAGAAAAGGGAAGTTGGATTTTGCATTCAAAATAAAAGCATACATTTCACCTCACTACAAAAGCAGGGATTGTCACATTGAAATTCTTCAGCTTTCTGTGAGGAAATGTAAAGTATCTGCTGCGTGGACAGTGACTGTGTGGAAACATTGTTGCACAAGCTTCGCGTTCAGTTACACACACACACACACGCACAGTTTGCAACGACTACATTTATTTTTGAAAGTACTAAACCGGAAGTCGCTCGCTCGCCACCGCGCCCGCTTTGAGCCTTGAGAGTTCTCAGGGTCGGCCAGTGTTGTCAGCCGAGCAGCATGACACACATCGCTGCCCGGATCATGCGAGCATGGGGCTGTTTGAAGGAAAAGTCCGCTTGACAACTAACTCAAAGAAAAGGTAAGAAAAGAGGTCCTTGTTTGTCACCCCAAAGTCGAGCCTGACAGATAGTTACAAGTAGCGGCGGGTCTCGCCTTGCAGCGGTCGATTCTTGAAGTGGCCGCAGAACAATGACAATGCAACAGGTAATAAAACACTAATTATACACGGGAATCTAAATATCATTAGGAGTATTGTTATAGAAGATATGCGGTGTAAGCACGGAACAAACACTAGAGATATATATTTATTTTAAAGCATTACAGAAAGTGTGAATGCTCCAATTAGGATAACACATATTAATCCCAGGTGGAATAAGTTCACACAGATCAACTTTTACCTGTGTTGTTGTTGTTTGTTTGGTTTTTTAAGTAAGATTCCTTCAGTATATTATGGAGGATGAATGCATTATGGGAAGGTCACACCCTGAGCTGGCGTGCTGCCTGCTTCTACTGTTGCAATTCTAGGTAGTATGTGAATGGAAATAGAATAGAATAAAATAGAATAGTGCATTACTGGGACTCTGGACTGTTTGATGCAGAGGACATGGCAATGATGCCGTGGTGTTGAAGGAAGGAAAAACAAATACGCAGGTGCTCTTGGTGGTCAACACAGGTTAAAAAGTAAGTAAAAGTATGTCCATAAAGATGTGGTAATGTGGTCATTTACTGGCAGGCGATGGAGCTTCCTGGCATTCTTTTTAGTCTCGGCCAGCTGAAATTCTAATACTACGCCTTTGGAAGCAGGCATCTGAGATGTTGTGCACTGATAATGTTTTTGATAACATTGTTTAAGAACACCTTAATACAAGTAGTTCAATTATTTGCTCCCTTTGAAGCCATTTTCACAAATGTGCTTCGCATTATAGTTTGATCAATTGCACCCAGCAGTGCAATTCAACCCATATAAAGTAGAACAATAATAACATCAATAATAATAATAGTAATAATGGATTGGGTTTATATAGCGTTTTTCGAGGCACCCAAAGTGCTTACAGAAACCATTATTCATTCATACACACACTCACCAGAATCTGCTATCTGATGCCAAAATATCGTTCAGCAAAAGTGCAGGCTGCATGGATAATCTGCCGCTCCTTGGGGTTTGCAATCTTGATTCCACATTAAAGCAAGCAAATCAAAAAACAATAAATATTTAATATGCATACACATCCTTTGTACGGCTCGCACTAAGTGATTGATAAAACGTAATATCAACCATGCATTTTACACCTGCACAACTCGGCAGTTTTGATTTCACCAGCAGAAGCTATTTCCATGTTTGCTTTGTGTGGTCCCGTCTATAATTGGCTTCGTTTTGAGTGGCAATGGCCGCGGTGCCAAGTTGTAACCATCATACCCAAGACACCGCTGTCGGACCCACGGCTCACTTGACTTTGGAATACCTCGGAGCACTTCCCCGCGCTCCCTGCATCTGTCTGTGGGAAGTTGTCACATCCCTCAGCGCGCGCCTCACGGCGACCCGGCGCTTCGTCGACTGGAACAGCCTGCCCCTGCCAGGCCGCCATCGGAGTATTAATAGGCGTTTTGGCTGCTACTGTGATCCCCGACCCCCTCGCTTGCTCCACCAGTGCTGCCCTTTTTCATAACACAAACAAGCCAACAAGCGGCTACCCCCCACCCCCCCCCCGCCAAGTACCTGAAAAAACGTGTTCTTTTTTTAGACTCTGCTGGGGGGGGGGGGGGATAACTGACATGGCAGGCCTGCACATACAAATAGTTGCAGAAGTGTAAAGCTTGTAGTGGGCCTATCATTTTGCACGATGGGAGATGATGAATCTTTCCAGGGCTTGTGTTGATAGGAGGCTGGATGGTTTAAAACCAAAATTTTGTACGTCAGTGAAGAAACTTTAACAATGGAAGCCATCTTGGAGTGTGTTTATTTTCACGGGAGGGGGGGGGTGTTCCGCGAGATGAAAAGAGAATCCTAACAGATTATTTGGTGGTGAATGCGGTGTCAGTTTGACCGTATCTGCGAGCTGTGTCAGGGTGTTCTGGTTTCCACGCTGATTGATAAGTGGCGGAGGGGGGTTGGGGGGGTCGCAAAAGGTCGAAGGGGTCACCGTTGTGTCGGCGATCATCTTGTTTCTCAGCACAGGCCTCAGCTGTCGGGCAGGAAAGCTGTGGTTGGACCGAGGAAGAGGAGGAGGAGAACATTATCTGACGTCGACAAGTGCAGCCCCAGAGACAAACAAGATAAATAAATAAAAAAAACTTGTAGGGGAAAAAAAAAAAAGAACATGGCGCTTCTCCAAGACGAAAGGGCTATTTTGGGGTCCGGTTATGGGAAAATAACAGACTCGGTAATCACTCATTCCGGGACAGGTCCGATGATGTAGATTCCGGTGCTGCTGTCTCTCACACGTGACCGAGGATCAGACAGTGTTAATCGACCACTGTATTCTGGGCTTAAGGTGAGAAACGCAGGACCCGGGCAGCGTGGGCCTGAGATGTCATAACCATCACGGTGTGCGTCTGTGTGCCTCTCCAAAGTCTCAATAACACATGTTGTTGGAAAGCTCAAGTCTGCTCCACCGGCCTCGTGGGTACAGGTTCAAGTGCCCTGTTTGACCTGTAACTGAACCCCTCCCCTGGTCATTGCATAAGAGGATCTGGCATGGAGGGCACTTATTGGCTCTCATTGTGCCATGCACCCGGTTAGCGAGCGCTCCTCTTTTGTAGCCTGCATTGTATTTCAAAGTTCTCGATGAAAACTCTTGACACGCCAAGTCTGCTTCAGGGCATGAAATGGGTCAGCCATAACGAGTAAGCCACGGAAAAGTCGTTCAGCTCTCCTTTTCTTCGCCCTAGCTGTTTTGTTTTGCAGCGCGTTTGCCGCTTGATTGAGTCTTTTGGGTCTCGTGTGACCTATGCTCCAATGCAATGAATGCTCGGAATTATGGTACCTTTTCATGTTCAATTTCCATGCCTGCAAAAGATAAATGTTTAATCATGAAATGGGGGTGTTTGGAAGCCCCCTTGGTTGGTTAAGGGATAGATTACACTTGATTTTTTGATCTTCTGCCATTGATAAAACTCAATACCAAGGAACTATGTGCTGCTGCGCTTTATGTGTGAGTGAAAAAAATGTTAGGTTAGCTCGTTGGAATGCAACTTGCAGCGTGTTTGCAGCTGAGCATGAGTGCTCCACGTGGACCTTGAGAAGAAGTCTTGAGCCAAATCACCATTTAGTTTAGATTAGACCACGTGGGCTGAGCCTTTGGAGATGAGGAGTGCCGTTGTTCAGCTCCGAAGTGTTTTGGGCATCTTAACCAGTGCTCTGGGCACGTCTGTTTTACTGCTGGAGCCTTGCCCTGGTTACAGGAGAGGAAACGGAGCAGACGTTTTGATCTATTAAATAACCACAATTTCCTGTGACAAAGGAGAGGCACAACTGAAGCAATAATATATAAGCCAAGGGTGATGGAGCTTAATGGAGCTCCTCCATCTGTAAGAGACCTTAATGCATTAAAACCAGTGCTTTGCTGTTGTGACAGCCAAATCGGACGCTATATATAGTTTTGCACCATCACTAACTGCAAGCTCCATCATGATCACTTTTTTTTTTTTAGATTTGAGTGCGTCATGGTGAAACGTCATGCCATCCAGCGTCTTGGTGGTGTTGGTATTAAAAAGTCCGTAGGGAGCTGCACCACCTCACCATGAAAGCCCTTCCCCTGTCCCCTTTGTGTGCTCGTAACAATGGCTTATTTTTAACCTGTTGGGCTGTTTAGAAGTGGAGAGGCGAGCGAAGGGAGGAAGTGGTTGCAGGATGACAGATGAAGATAATAGCGTCCTCCTCAACCTTTATCCTTCCTCCGCCATCTCTCACAAACACACACACACGTACCGCACACACACACACACAGACGAACATACACACCTTACGGTTTGTGTTGCCTGTGGCTTTCCAGTCCAGATCCCCTGCTGAAGTGCAAATAAATAGGGGGCAGTGTGTGAGCAGATACACACACACACACACACACACACACACACACACACACACCACTTCCTTCTGTGTGTATCGCTAGAGAGTGAGCTCTGACTGTTTGACCGATTAGCTGTAGGACTGGAAATGTAGTCTAGTAGTTATCTAGAGTCTTTTGGCTTTGGTCCACCACTGACCCTCTTAACTGCAATGGTTTTCTCATTTAAATTGTATTGGGGCCAAAAAGGTAAGATCAGCTCATACTACCTCCAAGAAAAACACAGTTTTTCAGTTTTCATTTTTCATAATTTAATAGTTGTTTGTTATTCTATTAAAGGCACTGCAGGGAATTAAAATTATCATTTTTCACTATTTCTCTGACATGTTCTGTGTTCTTGATTTGGAATAATTGTGATTTCTCCCTCTTGGATGTTCTCCCTCCTGAGGTATTTTATCTTATCTGTCGCACACTCCCGTCTGTAGCACAACACTCTGGAATTGTTCTTTTAACTGCAGTAGTTTTAAAACAATATTACGCATGTAATTATTTTTTCTGTTTTGTCGCTGACAGCAACAAAGGATGTTGACTCAATACCTGCCACAGATTTTTTGTTGATTATCTATTGTAACTTTCGTCCAAATCATTCTCCTATCACAGATCATCATTGAACACAGAGCACTTTCCAAAATCAACTGTATCTAATTACATAATTGAGAGAGAGAGATAAAGATTTCCCTCTGCACGCCTACAGTCCAAATATGTTAACCTGGAAGTTGTAAGAATTCTGAAACACAATAGTAAATAGCTATTTTTTAGCACTAAATTACTGTTGCTGCTTGTTCCCCCGGCAGTGATGACCTCCGAGGTCGGGACAAATCCCAGTTTTACGTCACGTAACTCTGCAGTCCATTTCAGAGGTTGGGAGGACCAATAAAAAGCAAATATTGCATAGCTCAACATAATCATTCACCATCATCCCTCACAATGACCTGTGACCCCCGGGTTTCGTCAAGGATGAAGGCTTATCGGGCAGCTTCTCAAATCAATCATTCGTGGCCGGGACTTAAAATAAGCAAGTTTCTGTGGAAAGTTCTAAAGTATGTTTCCATTTCTCTCCGATTCTCAGATGTTTTAGTGATATAAACCTGTATAGAATGATTTTGGAATTCGAAAGCAAGCAGCCATTTTTACAGGCAGTATGAAGATCGAGGGAGTAGGTTAGAGTTGCGACTGCCAAAAAAAACAGTGAATTGTCTGTAAATAAGATGAACAAGAGGCTGAAATATCTCAGAGCAATGATATTTAAACATTGGAACAAGATGAAAGGATGGAAAGCAGGCAGACCAACATTTCATGATTGTTGTTGTATTGAGGTAACCTCTGGCCAGGAGAGCCTTTTCCATATCCTAGATGTTTTTCTATCAGTGCTGCAGACTTTGCTGTCATGGGTACCAAGATTGACTTTAGACTTTAGACGCCTTTAGACTGTATTTTGATAGGATGCATGCAGTTGGTCCAAGTAGAGATGTTTGAAAATAGTCTCCCTTCCGACATTAACATATTGGAGGAGGAAAAGAACCGAGTTGGTTCTTTGTTTAGAATCTCTATAACGTCAAATAAGTCTAAGAAAATAAACCTCTCGGCAACTCTGTGGAAGTCACCCCCCAGCACTGCAGTTAGATTGTCCTATGTGTGGTCTTTGAATTTTTTTATATATTGGGAAATGTGTAGTTAGTTCTCCTTTGGAATTTTGTCCTCAGAATTTTAAAGTGCCAAAATATCTTCCCTGAGTTTTTTTATGCTTTGGAGCATTTTTTGGTGCGTGTATTGTGTGCATTCAAATCAAAGCCTGTGATTCATCCAATACGAATGAGACGCAGCAATCACCTTGAGCTCTTTGGTTGCCAGGGGACACCGCTGCAGCCCTTCCCGCCTCTCCTCATCCTTCACCTCTTTCCAGTGGCTTTAACCATGCAAGTGTGTATCACAGAGGCAAGAGAGAACGACGGTTCTGAAGGCCAAAGCGTTTACTGACGGGCACAAATGGAAGCAATAGAGGACGTGCTTATGCTAAATCTGCCCTCCATTAGCATCATGCGCTCCGAGCCAGCTGACTGAACAGCTAATAGTGTGATGTCAACCCTGGAAACATTTTAAAACAAGTAATTACCAATGTTTGATGAGGCATCCGAGTGTAACTGGGCCATAGAAAATCAAAGTCGCTGTTACCAATTACCTTCTTAATTAGCATGCATCGTTTGCAGCACGTCTCCGATTTGGCCATAGACGGCATGATTCTTGCACCACATGCTCTTCATCGCCCCCTGATGGCATTTTCCCACTTTGTTTACATACCGTTGGTGAGATAAGTGTTTTTTCCCGTGGTTTTCACTTGAACAAAGTGTCCACAGACGCTTCCAGTTGTGCTGTTAGAGGCTGTCTGCTACACGTGTTGGACTCGCGTCTCAGCGATGTTGCTACAGCTGTAACCAGACAAGCAAACAGCACATTCCACTTTGACAATGACTGCTCTCAGACCATGTAAACATCACAAGGGAGAACCAAATCCTCCTTTAAAGGAATACGACGAGCTGCTGTGAGATTTCTCGACGTAATGACATACATCAGCAATTAGTCACCCTTCCCTGATGCTTGAACTAGACTTAAGTAAACTATTCTTCTTTCTTAAAGGGAAGAAAAGGGTTTTTCTTCACTACTGTTTCTATAAATAAGATTGTGAAGAAATATGTTCCCCTGGCATAACCCCTGTGCTAAATGAAATAATAACTGAAAGCAGGGGTGTCCCGATACAACTTTTTCACTTCTGACATGATCCTGATATTGCAGTCAGAGTATTGGCAGATACTGATATCGATCCGATTCGATATCAGCACGAATCATACATAGTTTTATTATTTATTTTGTAGTATGGAATGTTAGAAAAGGCTTGATCAAGTGATATTACTCAAACAGAGAACAATAGTCACCATACAATAGGTATGTGAAAAACAGACCCATTTATTATTAACCAATGGGCTAGAAGTGTTGGTGTGGAGTCTGGAATGGACTGTTTGTATCAGAGTGCTTATATCAGAGTTTTTAGATGCAGGCCGATATAATCTGATACTCTTTTCTTTGCTGCTATCAGACCGATATCAATATTGGATCGGGACACCCCTAACTAATAGTAGCAAAAAGCGAGGGAGGGTTGAGTGTTGAGGGTTGAGCAGTGGAAAGTTGAAAATGTCGCACTTAGACATCAGTTTTTGGTTGTTTTTTTAACATCTCGTCTGAAGCCTTCTCCTAACTATATTCGAAACATTCGAATGATTCAAAAGAACGAGATAAACAAAAATGGACAGAAGGAATTCCACAACAATCATTTCTTCATCGTTGAATATTGGGAATGAACAGAGATCCTCTTAGAGGTCAGTGACCCGCAGTGATTGTGTCTTGGTCCTCATCAGCTGAACGGATAGTCCTTTAATGAAAGCCAGACAAGAGTGGGTGACATAAGAGATCCACACACACACACACACACACACACACACACAAAAATTTGAGGAAGGGAGATAAATGTTGACAGACACCAGTGTGTCAGAGTAGAAACAGAGGATGCCATTTAGGAGGAGGAGCGTGTCAAGCAACAGCAAGGGCAGGAAAACAAGGAACCACAGAGAGGGAAATTAAAGATTACTGTGCGCGTTCGTGTGTGTGTGTGTATGTTTTGCCCCTTAACTCACTCCAAATTATTAAATCACACTGGAATATACGAAGACAAGCAAGTTTCACATCCTTGACCCGAACACACACATTCTTATAAACACCCTGACAAATGATAAATCTCACTAAAATGGAGTAAAGTTAAAATATTGCCCCAAATTGAAGTGGTAAATGCTATTTTATTCACATGGTTGCTATTTTGTGATGTTTCTGTGCAGCATTACTCTGCACCTTCTTGACTTGATAGCGTCTGCATCATTGTCCCTTCACGTCTTAAGCTCATGACCTTGGTTAACAACCGCAATGACTCTGTGAAGACCAGAAGACAAGCATGCTGGGACAAAGTAAGTGACAAGTGCAGCCTTTTGGTTTGTACTGTTGCAGAAAACAAAGACAATCCTCATGGCAACGGTTCAGTTTGATTGTATGCGCTTGCCGCCAATGGCGTTTCACAGAGTGGCGCCAAGGTATTTTAATACGAGTGTGCATGTGTCCTTGAATTTATGAGTCTCAATCTGGAACAATAGAGAGGCCTGACACAAAGACCTTCACTACTGGAAATGAAGCGTCTGAATATGAGACTTTCCAACACAAGTTCAAACCAAAGTCTGGAGAAATATATTATGTTGAATAAACAAGTATCAATAATCTGCAATGAATACCAAAACTGCAAATACTCGCATATTACTGTGCTGTGGATCATCTTGAGTCAGGTTTATTTACTCTCTTCTGTCAGAATCAAATATTTTAGCACTCATTCATCTCATAGTTTGCTTGCTTGGCTCCAGCCTTGGCACGTCAAGATTTTTCTGAAGTACCACAAATGGCAAATGTACTTGGGAGCCTGCGCCCTCCACAAAGTGGGCGGCCTCTGCCCAGCTCTGTCATCCGTGAATGAATCTACCTTTACTTTGGGACCATAGCTTGTTTTTTTCCAAACACTTTTTTCACTTTTACTGTTTTATGCTTTCGCGCCATCAATACTTTTGAGCAGTAGATGGTGAGAATGAACAACTGTGTTTACGTTGGGTCAGGTCAGTCTCTCTGGGCACGAGCCCTTACATAAACACCCTGTGGATGTTTCAAGCTTTAAATGTTCGCAGAGACATAATATATTGAAGATTCACGTTAAGTTCAGTCTGGGTTCTGTTTTGTTTTCCGCAGTTTCCTGGGAGAGATGGACAAAAACGGAAAAAAAATAAAATAAATCTTGATGATTGGAATTCTGGCGAGAGCTCCACCAAATCTCATCTGTCTGTAAACAACTTTCAGCAGATTTACTGTCCTGTGGATTTGACCTTTAATAGATTTCAGCATCTACATAGGCAACATATGTCATATTTTCCAAATAAATTATTACTGTCTAATTTTAGACAATTTCCAAAATCTGTTGAATTTGCATATGTTAATAAAAAAAGGTTGATGAAAGAGGAGTAAATACATCATTTTCACATTCAAGACAAATGCAAACTTGTCACGTTCAACCAAGTATTTCTTAAAAGGTTATTTTTGCCTTGATTTCCAAACCCAGAGCAAGATACGGCAATCAAGCACATTCCCTGTGACCAACATCAACAAAACACTTACAAAGAAACAAGAAACGAGCAACAATGTCAGTCTATGAGATCAAGACATTCAATTACGTTCCGACTCGTTTCCTCCCTGAAGGGCTAATTAAGACCATAGTGTTTCCCACTACATAAAGACTTTATTGGTTTTTAAATACTCTGTCAATTCCCTCACTCCCCTCCTCCATTGTTCGCTCATTATAGAGGAAACACTTAAGGGAACTTACTGCCCTTTTGCCCAAAAATAATAATAAACACATCTGCCTCTGTGACCCTGAGTGGACAGTAGAGAGGAATGACTGTTGGGAGTATGAACTTCCTGTCTCCATAGACCAGAAAATACACTGAAACATAAACACCACGCAAGTACACACACACACACGAACCCGACAATCTTGGGATAAAGTCTATCTTCTCACATGTTCTGGCCTTGTTTCCTCCCTCAGTGACATGTGGAGGACCGTTGGCCTTTCGCTGATGGTGGCGCTGGCGCTCGGCACAGAGGTAAGAAAAGATTTGTCCTTGTGTATGTTCCTCGAATGAATCGTCTTTCAGAGTCCAATCACAATGGCGCACATCTCTGGGTGCGCACCCCACACAGGTCTCCCACTCGGAGGATGTGGGCTCCATGGTGACGGTTGAGATGGCGGTGGAGAACCATCAGGACAATTTCAGCGGCATATCCACCGTGCTGGGGATGTCCCGACACCAGATCCTGGCCGCTCAGTTCGAGTGCTACCTGAAGATC
>CAESWR010001060.1:191051-201119 GCA_903171835.1 Mullus surmuletus
TATGTGTATCCTACTTTTTTTTTTCCCCCCGTAAAACTTGGGCAAAGATGATGCGACGGTGAAAAGATGCAGCTGCATATTTCGCACCTTTTACAGTATGAGTCATGTCCTCTGGAAAACCGTGTTTAGACTATAAACGACAGTGATACAGTCAAAGGGCTACCCGTGATGAAAGCTGCATTTTTCAAAGTCTCCGGGTGTCTGTGGGTGTTGCGAGAGAGAAAGTCGGATGCCGCTTGCTTAAACAGTACACTTGACTCAAAAAAAAACAACAACAACAGTCAGCAGCGCGTTCGTGGACATATGGCAGATTCATACATAGCTAAGGTCGATAAAAGCACACAATTTTATGAAAACGAGGGACACGCAGCATGTTTTATACATCACTGGCACCCGCTGCTGCAGCATCCCGGGACGCCGCCGGTTCAGACAGGAGCGAGAGCCAATTAAAGTTCTTTAATCTGGGAATATTATTGCGTTACCCCCCCAACCCCCCCACCCGTGCGCACGTGCCCGGGATTGGACGGCTATCAGCGGCGAGAAAAGCGGCAGCTTGCGTGTCGCTGTCACACTTTCAGGTCATGCCAGTTGGCTCCCCCGACGTGTGACAGCGGTGCGATCCAGACAGAGCGAGGAACAAGAAAGTAAAAGAGCAGAAGGGGAGAACATGGCAGCCGAGGACTACCTCCTCTACATCAAACGAATGTTGTCACAACAGAGCAACAGAGGAGCCCCTGTTAACTGTGACACCATTCAGCTGCTCGTCACACCAAGCAAGGCGAGGCGGCGGAAGGGGGAAAAAAAACCTACTGTAAGTCAAGCAAGTGGCTGTTTATTAAATGAGAAAGAGAAAAGGAGCGAGTGTGGCGCGTGGCAACAAAATGAGCACACAGCCGTGTTGTCAAATCTTTGCAAGCGGCGTGGAAAGGCGGCGTTTTCTCATCCCTCCATGAAATTGAATGCTGGGGAGGCAAATGAAGTGTGCCTTGCAATAAGTGCAAAGGCAATCACTGAGGCTTGCAATCTTATATATGATATTGAGAGATTGGCACTGGAGTTTGAGTAGTGCTTAAAGAAACAACAAAAGTCATTATTTAGCGTTATTATTTTATGCTCGACGCAGCACATTTGGGTGCAGCTCAGATTGAGTTCTCTCTTCGTAATTCGCTCGAGAGTGAACATCAAAGTTGGCAAAAAGGAGCAAAGTTTCTTCGTCATCTCAAAGTGGCGGAATCGCACCCTTAAGTGCTTCCGAAACGACGCGATCTGTGCAGAAACAGATTTGTAACCATATGCTGCCATTTTTACTAACTGTATCAGATGGATCGGCAGAAGTTGCGCGCTCGTGCTAGAAATTTAAGAAAACAGCTAAATGATCAACAGCCACACTCGCGGCAGAGAGATCTGTTGTCTGTGACAGAAGGAAAAAGGGAGGGTGGGGGGTGGTGGGGGGCGGGGATGGGGAGTGGGAGTGTCAGGAAAGACAGACCAAAAAGAAATGCTGTCTCCTAGCGGACGCTGGCAGACGCGTATGGTCGTGTCAGCCGTCATCGCGTGCCACTCTCCCCGCTCGACACGCTGAAACTGAGGCAATATACCCCATGAAATATTCACCAGAGTTGTCTTTGCTTAAAAAGGAGGGGAGCGACAGGGGGGAGGGGGGGGTGGGGGTTGGGGGGGGCTGAAATGTGCTGCGATAGATAGACGGAGTGTTCCCCAAATGCTCTTGATGTCAGGTTTGCTTAGGCCTCTTTACAAGGGGTGGCGACAGGGAAAGCAGCGGGGGTCCATTAAATGTTCACACAAATGTGCCCCCTCACGGTGTGGCAGACCCTATTCCCAAATCCATCCTCTGGTTTAAAAAAAAAAAAAAGCCAAGCATGCTTTTACGAACACTTTCCCAAAAGATTTTAACGGCGGCGTCGCCATCCGACACTGCCGCTACTAGGGCACACTTTGACATTTGGAGGGAAAAGTAGCATGGATTCACCCGCGGTATCCGTATGCAAACACGCCAACTTGGAAAACCAAGAGCAAACGCTATTGCTCCCGCCAATGGGGGGGAGGGGGGTTGGAACAGTTATGTATGTGTGTTTTCATCATTCAAAAGCCCACAAATGCAAAGACAGAGGGGAAAAAAATACGAAAAGAAAAACAAGCGATGGGCTGCACTAACCCTGATCCGCTCAAATGATATTTACTGTGACGAATATAAGGCCAACAGGAACCCAGAAACCCTCCGAGAGCGGAAGGGGAAGGCAGGTTGAAGTCATATAAAATTAAAGAAAAGATGGAATAATTAGCTCCTAATTAGGCCGTATGAAAGATGTGGATGATTCATTAGCGATGTTTGCTTTTGAATTACAAAGTCCTGTCACGGCCATTGTGTTTGTGGCGGCCTGCGTTGCCATGATGCGTGTTATGTAAAGGGCGTAATCCCGGCGCCGGGCGGCGGGAGCGAAAACACGCCATTAGCTGCCGCACAATTAGACCCCGGTCCCTTTCGCATCCGCGTGAAAAGGTCACAACTGTCGCCAGTCTTAATCTTGCACGTTCTCTGATGCACTCTTCAACTGATCAGGGCTTTTGATTTGAGATTATTAAAGACCGGGTTACATGACGAGTGACGAGAAGGCGCCGCCGGAGCGGATTTATGAAAAGGGCTGCGAGGAGGTAATGAATGTGACAAAGAGGTTCGATAATACAGTGAAGAGCGAAAAAAGCAGGAGGTATGACTCAAAAGCGCACGAGTGGTTGGTGGACTCTTCACAACCTGAGTGCCATACAGACGCCGACTGATGTGAATCTTAAGGATGTATGGCAACCGCTTAACATTCACGGCCGATGGTGCTCTACCCGCGCTAAACCCCCCCCCTCTGTTGCAGATGCAGTCTGTCGAGTCCGTCCTCCCAGACAAAAGAAAGATGGGCACTGAAATGGAAATAATGAGAGGGAAAACATAAACACGGCTGACAGAAACAGTGCCGTCGATTTGAACGCGATCCAACCTGATGTAATTGCATTTTCCAGCGGCGAAAAACCAAATATAGAAATTTCAAATACGAGGTCAGTGATTCTCGTCCATCTTTAATCTCTGCGCTTACTGAATAATTCCAAGATGAACAAGTGGCAAATGCATATCAAGTAGCTACAGGCCGTGAATATGAGAGACCATCATGGACTTCACCACTAATTCATCAGCCAGGGTGAGAGATTTTGGTCAGCAGAGGTCGCAACATTGGCTTGGTGCGTGTTTTATTGATGTTGATGGTTAATAATGGACTAAAATTGTGTTCTTTTAGTCATCGCCTGTGTATTCTGTCCACACTGTCCATATGAATTTCATGAGTAGATGAGGGACAGGGGTTTGCCTTTTTAATTCACATTCTATGATGGAGCAACAGAGAGATAAGCCGGGTGGATGGTGAAATCTAATCTGAACCCCAGTGTTTTTGTTTTTTTTTTCTCTTCATTTTTTTTTTGGTCTATGGAAATGACTAGCTTCTTATCGACAGAGCGGGTTATTTGAGCAGATTCTCGCTGTGGCTTAGCGAAGAGACTCAATCAGCGCTGCCCAGCGATAGGCCTCACTTTCGTCCGCCGCCTCTCTCATCTTTTTATCTGGGGGAGCGGAAATGAAAGGATGGTATCTCGTGTGCCTCGCGTCCTCGGTTCAGTAGATGGAGAGGCACGGACATTTTCTTTCAGGCCGTAGTTGTCAGATGAAAACGCAGGGTTTTATAAAACCTGTGCTCGGGGAGGAATATGGCAGGATCGGGGATTCGTAGTCGGCTCCTCTCACGGCTGCCAGAGCCATCACCGGTTCACCAGCAGAGGTGAGAGAATCGAGCACATTAATACAACTTTGGTCAACTAAATTCACACCACTGACCAACTGCAAACTGCAGTGACAGTGACCTTTGAGGGAATAAATGAGGCCAGGGGAAACTATTGTATTAGCAGACGGAAATTATGTTTCTGCAAAGATACCCTGTAAATGTCTCCGCGGAGCCACACGGCGAAAAGGTGAAATGAGAGGTCGCCGGGGAGCTGCCACGGACACCTTTCAAATGTCAATAATGCATCATATGACTCTGCACATCAAAACCGGCGAACACATCGGGCGGCAGGCGAGATAAAACAGTGACGGGAAAACAAATTAGGCGGTAGTGCCAGCAGATGGGACTACAAAATATAGTAATAACTGTAGAAATTTCCATCAATATTACCCCTTAAGAGTCCCTTAAAAAAAACGTCCCCTCCCTAATAATATATATCAGAATTTTTTTTCATCAGTCAATCTTATAACTAACTTCAGCCTGAAATATATATATCAAATATTAATTATTTTGGGGGGATTTTAACCCTCTAAATGCCAGTTAGTTTATGTAACTCCACAGTATGTTAATCGAAAAACATACAAAAACTTATACTAAACTAATAATAATAATAACCTTTCCATACAAAGGCAATCCAAGGAGGATTTAATTATCATTATTGTTAGATCCTCAGATGGATTAATGATTAGCAGCAACATTGAGGCATTCTTATTTTTTCTGCAGTGAGAGATTTTCATAGCCAACTCTCTTTAGT
Organism: Mullus surmuletus; assembly: GCA_903171835.1. Classification (NCBI taxonomy): domain Eukaryota; kingdom Metazoa; phylum Chordata; class Actinopteri; order Syngnathiformes; family Mullidae; genus Mullus; species Mullus surmuletus. Next base: position 195,645 of record CAESWR010001060.1, read on the forward strand.
TCCTGGGGATAAAAGCATCTCCTGCTGCAAAAATATCATATATCAATATTTTTCCCAACTTTAAATGAGTCACTCTTGTTAATCAGCTTCAGCCTGAAAGATACATATCAAATATCAAACATTTTTTAGGGGTTTTGACCCTCTAAATGATTACAAAAAAGTCTGGACGAAAAACTCTTAAGAGTTATATAATAATATGATTATATAGTATACAAATAACAACAGAAAAACGGTTTATGTCGCACCAACAATAAAAGTGACATCACAGATTTAAGGTGTAAAAAGAGAAGCAATCAGCTGACCTTGACACTGTCGCCGCTCCTCAGGATGTCCCATAGTGTGTGCTGGAACCCGGCGAGATCCATCCGCCGGCCGCCTCCGAGCAGAGACTGGGGTGGGGTGGGGGGGCAGGGAGGGCAAGAAGCATGTCACTCTCAAGTGCATTTTAATGAAAATATGACAGAGCAGCAGAGAGCAGTTGTCAAATGTCACAGTACGCTGGTGCAAATGCGGGCCTAAAAATAGCCGACAACCTTTGCCTCTTAAGAGCCACTCAACATATATAACCTTTTGTCATCTGCTGTAAATTCCTGATACGAGCAGATACAAGCACGGCACATGTACGCGTCTCCTTGGCGGCGGGGATACAAGTTGACACGGATCTCGCGATGGTAATGCTGAGCGCCTGGTGGCCCCCACAGGTACGCGCGTATAAAAAGTACATTACATAACTGATAATAAACAACGCATCATCCATCTCCCATTGAGCCCTCTTCGCACAATAATCCGAGGCCGCCGTATCTGTTCGTCTATTCCGGGTCGCCCGCTCATTTAAAATCAGCTTTTACGGCCAAAGAGACCAAGTTTATTGCTTATAGAAGTCAAGTATCATTTATCACCTAGAGGGCCGTAGTTGTACAGATATACGGCGTGTTTTAATTCACTAGAGGACAAACACATCAGTCTTCAGATCTGAATAAATACCAGCTTCTGTGCGGGGAGAAAAAAGGAGGAGGAGGAAGGGGGCAGCGGGGGAGGGGGGGGGGGATTGACAAGCTAATTAATCTGCCGCCTTTGACAGCCGAGATGGAATCAGTGAGGCGGCGTGTACCAGTGGATGCCCATCAGTCACCGGACCTTTGCGCAAGGCCTGAAAAAGTGTGTGATGCTGCAGGTGGTGCGGCGGCTCTCGGTGTGTATTCATCTGAAACAGAAGCCCCCAACCCCCCCCCGGAAGCCATTTTGCCGGCGATGCATCACAGCGGGCGCTGACCTTTCCATACAATGCACAATTAAGCTAAGCTAATAAATACGACTGCGGATGTGGACGTCGGTGCACGGGAGGGACCGTTGCCGCGGTATCACCTTCTCAGCGGAGAGAGCTCTTTTATGCTGAGCTTACTGATTTTGTTGAAAAGAAATGAGATATGCGGATACGAAGCGAGGGAAAACAGTACCGGGTGATTGCGAGGTCTGACTTTTTTGCAGCCAAGAATTCCTGATGCAAATTGTTTACTCCTTTGAACGTGTATTGTTTTTTTGAGCTTTATCCGCAACTAGACGGAACTACTTTCTGAAACTCCGCTCATGGGACGCAGTGGGGGAAAAGTCACTGCTGATGAATGACACTGATGGTGAGGATCTCATACAAGTGCATGTCAAAAAATCCAAACCATCCCTTTAAACACAACCTGTACTAGAGGATGCTTTGGTCATGTGGGCGGAGCTACAGTGCGGCCGGTCAATGACGCGGTACTGGAGGGGTGATACACTGCTGGCCGCACCGTCCCTTTGAAAGGAAAAAACGCAGATTTCACTAATGAAACACCGCATTTCCTCGTCATGTTTACACTGCGGCACGGCTCGTCCCTCCGTCAACTGAATTTGTATCGGAATTTCCACGGTAGTTGACTCCCATGACGTGAATATGCGCCTACAGCTCCGGTGAATAACTTCTACAGTTGATTGAGTCAAACTAACATGAGTGCTGATATAAAAAATAAAAAAACTATGCAAAGATATTGCTTTACCGACAGAGAGAGAGAGAGAGAGAGACGGCAGGAAAGATCAAATAATATGGTTACAGAGTGAGCTATGTTATTTGATAGATCGTCCCAGAAGCACATTTCTACAAATACCATTTATATCCACCTGGCAAGAGAATATTGGGCTTCTTGTCGGAGTTATGAAATGTATCACCTTGCAAATATGTGGAAACAGCACAAACAAAAAGATGAGACATCTATTACCATGGACCCACACAAGTGATAAATATTACCACTCCCACGCAGCATTAAAGTACATACGGCATGTGTGTGCATACCCAATGTACACGCGCCGGGCCAGAATATCACCTTTGTAATAAAGCTGGCAGATATTACTGAAGTCAGGGATGTTTTTTTTCTTCCCGTCCGAGCGTCTCTGGAAGTCAATTTAGGTTTTGATCCTCTGCGCACTCAAGTGCCCGCTGACAAATACTGCGGCACAGCGTGTCGTTCAAAAAGTACTCGCTATAGATCGCATTTCGAGCCCTTTGACGGACGAGGACAGAAACATCGACCGAAATAATACCAGCCGGTGGGAGATTTCCCAAGGTGGCGAGAGCGCCAGGCGTCCGGGCTGATACCGGATGCCGCAATCTTCAGAGTCCCAAGGAACAATCTAAAGCCCCGGCGATTTCCACTGCAGCTGGTAATTTCTCGCCATGGCCTTTTTTCCAATCTTCCAAGTTTAATTCGGCGATTGGAGATTATTCAGGCAAACCTTGAGCGATTGCCGCACGCCGCACCCGTCGAATTAATGGCGTTCTCTGACCTCAGCGGTGGAAAAATGCGTTTCAGACTACGGAGTTATTGTATCGCCTCCATGTGGAAAATGATCCAGCTATCATGCGCGACGACAGTGGACGAGCGCTTTACAAACTAAATGCGTGTTTACTGTGATTGTGATTTAAGCAGCAATTGACGCAGCCCCGAAGCCGAGGAGTCGCATCATAATCTCGCCTGATGAGGCCTCCTGAGGCAAAGTAATTAGGTGAAGCAAAAATCAAGCTTAACTCTCAAAAAGCTTTACGGCAAACTTCGATTTGACTCGGCGAGGTATAATCTCACTGAACGCGCGTTTTAAGCTCATCCCTGTCATTCCTGCGCTTATTCATCGTTTCGCTGGTGTGCACCTTCGTGGTGTGTGTGCATGTGTGAGGAGACCGATTTAGATTTTGTTGCATTGTGGGTTGTTTATATTTTTGTCCATACGCAACCTATCTGACTCTCACTTTCGCTGATTGGAAGAATTAGCCTTGTGATGAATCAGCGAGAAAGTACTTAATATTAAACTTGATTATTATCAACTGAAAAGGGGGTTTTATTGGTGATTGAGGAAAGAAAAGAGAACACTGAGAGAATAATGATCATTTCCTGTCGGGTTTTGTCAGCATGATGACTTAAAAGAATAAAGCTGAAATCTGAAACAAAGGGTAATGTCTAAATACCCACTTAAGTCATCCATCATCATCAAATAAAAAATAATAGGAAAAATATGTTTCTTCCTGCCACGCGCCAGAGCAAAACCTTCAAAATAGCACTACAATTAAACCTTCACATTACTCGCAGCGCTCCCCACGGCCTCTGGTTATTTGTTTACCTCTAATAACGCATCATTGTCGGCCTCTCGTTCTTTCTTTTAACAGCCCACCTGAACTGGCACAAAACGGCGGAAAAACGCCCCTGTAACGATGTCCGGGAAAAAAAGGAGGCGAAAAAAGGAAACGGGTGTTGTTGTTAAAGGCTCTTTAACGGCGCTAATGAACGGCGCCTCTTTTTCTTAAGATGAAAAAAAGCAAGAAGATGGATCGATATGTGGCGTCGCATTAGTCTATATTTTGCTCAGTACCCGGGCCCAGGGAACATTTCATAAAGGCCATAGGGTCGGCTTATCACGGAGCTAAATGCCAATGTAATTATTAGTGTCTGGAGATAGTGGAAAGGGAAGCACATCCTGCGGCAGTACACCATATTTAATTAATAAATGTCACTCTGTGGAGCCAGAGAGGGGCGTGTGTGAGAGGAGAGGAGAGGGGAGGGAGGGAGGGAGAGCGTCAGAGTGACAACAATACTGATCCTGACCTAAGTGCACGGGCGTGACGCTCGCAGAAATCACGCCATGACAAACACAATGCGGCGTACGAGCAGAACGAGTGGAAAAAGCTGCGACAAAGCAGCAGAGAGGCGCAATTACAGGCAATAGTCTTTAGGTGAAATTACACTGAGACGAGGCGAGGTGGCGTTTTTTTTCGTGGAGGTCAGGAGAGGTTTCCTTATTTACGCAGGGATCGGTCTACATTATTACGTTTAAGTGGTATCTGTCCGGCTGATCGTCTTCTTCTTATCGGGCCGCATCATCCTGCTGCCGATGCCATTAAAAATCACCCGACTGATGAAAGAGGAGGTGGCTTTTTCTGTTTTCTCTGTGTGTGTGTGTGTGTGTGTGTGTGTGTGTGTGTGTGTGTGTGTGTGTGCGGAGATAACTGGAAACGCAATTATCTGTCGCCGAGTTTAGCACTGATGTTAAACATTCGCTAGTCTTGTTTTCCTGTAATTTCTCAACACTGATCTGATTCTGTTTTTTACTTTTTCTTTCAATATTGTGAGTTAGAGATGAGTTTACATAAAAACCAGTTGAACATCAGTTGAACACACTTTTGAGATTGAATGAAACTCCAATTATATTTCAATTTCCAATTACGACTTTTTCACTTCCGACACGGTACCGATATTGCAGCCTTGAGTATCGGCCGATACCGATATCAATCCGATATGATATCAGCACAAATCACACATACTTTTATGACTTATTTTGTAGTATGGAATGTTAGAAAAGGCTTAAACAAGTGATATTACTCAAACAGAGAACAATAGTCAGCAACAGTGTGAGCAAAACTGGCCCAATAATTATTAACCAATGGGTTACACATATTTTAACCTTAATCATAAGAATAGAATAAATAAAAAATAAATTAGAAGACCCTGAAAAATAACCTCAATAAATACCATAAGAACAAAAAATTATATTTCTAAAGTGCAAAATGGAGTCTGGAATGGACTGCTTGATGACAACAACAACGAAAAAACATTTCTGCACAACATAATGCGCTAATCGGTTGCTGAATGTTAAACCTTTACAGATAGTACGACGCACAACACAGGATAAGCGATTTGGAAAGGAGAAACCTAAGGAAAGAAACACACAGTAGGTGTCGGCGAGGACCCTCCCCCTGAACTCTTTCAACCGTTCAAACAAACTTTACTGAGAGTAAACGGCGAGACACGAGCGCTGCACGGCAGAGTCCCGTCTTACTTTGGCGGAGGTCGGCGGGGTCGGCCGTCCTGTCGCTTTGCTTCCCCTGCTGTCAGGGAGCCGGCCGCACAACAGGCAGCTTGTCACCCGGGACGCCAACTCCCGCAACCTCCCCCCCCC
>CAESWR010001060.1:240345-250666 GCA_903171835.1 Mullus surmuletus
ACATACTCACAACAACACCACAGTGACTCTTTTCTCATATTGACCAGGTTTAACCGTCAATCAAATCAATATTGGCGATGATATGCTTCCAAACAGTTTCACACCTAAACTTAGTGTCATTTAATGCATCTGTTATTCGCTCCATACTTACATTTATGCAAAATGAGACTTCACTTAATGATAAATCACAAAAATAAGATCCTCATGCGTGGCGGCAGACATGCAGCACGTCGTCATCTGTCACATTTAAGTAGAAATAAAAAAAGTGCAACATGTGCTATTGTGCTAAACGTGAAGATCTCCCTCACAATTCGTGCTTATGCCTGCAAACTACAGCAACACACACACACACACACACACTGACACCTGGACACGGTTCAAAGCCGAGGGAGGAACCACAGCAAGTCGGGAACATAGACGGAGGAGCAGATAACAATGCACACTGCAGTCTATTCACGGCTATGGACTGCAAAATGCTGGCTGCATGCAGATTGAACGCAGATAAACGCAGGAGAAAAAAAAAGAAAATACAAAATAAGGCGCTGACCACAGGTGTGAACAAAGCAGCGTTTTTTCAAAAACACCTCCAAATGGGGGATCTTTTGGAAACTTTTTGAAGGTGGCGGCGCTTCCACATGCACAGAACCCAACATAAATAGGATCTTTTATCAGCGGAGATGTTGTATAATTGTACAAGTGAAGTCCCGGCGTCCATGCGGGCCTCGGAGTCTCACAACTGAAACCTGCGAATTTATCTGATGGTGACGACCTGAATCGCACATTTTATCGCTTCCATCGCTGCGATTCTAGTGAAGATGCAGCTCTGCCGAGTGTGAGAAAGTAGCCCATCGCATTTGAAGTTATAAAAGTATTCACGGGGCGAGATAAAAAGCTGTGAAGTTTACTCAGACGCAGACAAAACTGTATTTGTGAAAACACACGAGATGAAGCGACAACACGAAACGTTTGGATGTTACACGATGAATTGTTCTGCTCTGTAGTTTACAAACTCAAAATCCTTTCATTTCCTGGTAGGGGAAAAAGACAGTCCGTTTCCTGCTGTAACTTCGGCTGTTAGAGAGGATATGTCCTCCAATTCACCAAAGTTCGCCCCTGATCTATTACTATATATATTTGCAGAGTTATCATAAACCCCTCAAGAGCGAGCGCTCCGAAACTGGTGTAAACTCCCTTTAACAGAGGAAACCTCAGAGCTGCAGACCATTTGATCATTTTTATCCTCATCCGTTTCCACTACTTCCCCTGAAATGTGCAAATGTTGATGAGGCGGCCCTGCAGCGCGGGGTCACGCCGAGGTCAGGCGAGCTCCTAATTTTGGGATCAGGGGCCTAATGAGGGGACCAGAAAACAACCTGCTGGTGAGAACGAGGGGGGACGGCCCCGGAGACGAGGCGGTACGAGGGGGGGGGTGGACACAAAGGAGAGCTTAGAGGAGCTGTGATGTCACACTCGCGACCAGCAGAGAGGCTCAATGAGGGCAAAGCACCTTTACTGGGGGGCTTTTGTCCCACTTCGTCAATAACGAGGCCCTCCGACGGGCCATTAAGCTCGCTACCGCCTTTACTTTTTATTCTTTTTCTTTTTCCTCTCAAAAGATGTGTTTGTTTTAATGGCGGGCTTCATGGCTGAGTTCCAGAGATCAAAGGTTTTGTCTGCGACGTGACGGGAAAATTCATTTACGACTTTAAAAGTGTGAAAAAGGTCAGATTTCTAACTTCTTCACATCACAGGTCGCGACTGACTGTCATAATTCTATCTATTAATCTCATTTATCTCATTTTTTTTAATGCTGTGCTCCTACAAACTGATTGTATTTTTGCTAATTATATCGTTTTTCCGGTCAAATTTTCAAAAATAGTAAAAATTCTACAAAATTTTATTGCGGAACTTCCTGTTTGCTCGGATTAAAATACCTCCCTAACTAACCTAACCATAATCACCCTTTAACCAGCGTAACTGAGGACTTAAAGGACATTTCCTTCCTTTTCCACTTCATAAGAAGCTTAAGCTTAACCTGAAAATTGTCAAATTTGTCTCCCTTTCCCTGAAGACTCGCCTTTGATCCCCTCGGGCAGGCCGGGGGTCCGGGATACCCCAAAAGGATGGCCGCTCCCAGAGGGCAGAATTGTTTTTACCCCAGCTGTGACGCTGCTGCAACATCTAATTCCAACGTACGACGTCGTCAAATCAACGCTGGGGCTTTGTCTTACTAAAGCCCACTTATCCCAAGAACACGGGACCCCCCGAGCCCCCCCGGCGAGGGAGGCGAGCCGACGCTGCCCCCTCGCACACAAAACAACACTCCACAGCAGCATGACACTTCCTCGAATGGCCAATGAGATGAAAGCCTTAAAGTGCGGAAAAACAGGTGGGGGGGGGGGCATCAAAGAGGGGCTTCGCTGTCACCGCGGCGCCCGCTGAGAAAAACGCAGGTGGAGTCTCCGGTAATCGCACACTGCATTATATTTCTGTGTCCAACTTTTAAAGCCGATACCTCTTATTAGACTTTCACCTCTGGGTGTCTTTTCCACTTTAAACCGAGCAAATCAAAACAGTCCACTTTATGTGCCGTGTTTTTTATGGGTTTTAGTAGATTGAGACGTAAAAACAGGCTTTCACATAAACAAACACTGGACAGTTTATAGAAAAAAGGGTCACACGCTGTCTAACACACACACACACACACACAAATGTACAGTAGAGACAACAGCAGAGGTTTTGTTCTGCGTGCAGGTGGGCTCACCTGATCGGGTTCCAGTAAAGCCGCGCCGCCCGCGAGCTTAGTTTAACAAGGTGTGAAATTCTCCGAACAAGGAGCTCCTTTGTGCCGAAAGAGAAACGTTGTCGTGTCGGTGAAGCCTCGGAGGCAGAGGGCTTGACTCAAGGTCAGAGAGGTCACGAGATGCACCGGCGTGAATGCTTAAACGGTACATGATTTTAGGGGAGGCGTTGTGTTAAAAATTGAGAAAAAGCCATTGAGTTGAAGATGAATTAAATTCTTCTTATAATGGATAAGAAATTTAAAAAAATGGAATAAAATGTGACAATAAACTACAAAGATGTGTTATAATTATTAAAAAGGACACGAAATATGAAAAAAAATCTCTATAAAAACTAAATTCCCTATAATTAAAATAAAATAAAATAAAATAAAATAAAATAAAATGAAGTAAGATAAAATAAGATAAAATAAGATTAAATGAAATGAAATGAAATGAAATAAAATAATAGGGCCCCGCTACACTTCATGCAGTTGGCTCAGGCCCAAATAAAATAAAATAAAATAAGATAAAATAAGATAAAATTAAATAAAATTAAATAAAATTAAATTAAATAAAATTAAATAAAATTAAATCCATGCAGTATAATGGTTTACAAAAATAAATCAATGACATAGAATAAATATAGTAGTGTTAGCATGGCGTGTAACCAGCATATTCTGCGTTCTTTGCACCAGAAAAAACGTTGTTGACGTTAAAGCCAGGAATTCCAGCACGCTCATGACCTCACCGTACGAATTCCAGCCGCTCAGGATTAAACACCCGGCGGGGACAATCAGATGTGCACATGCATGTTTATTAAACGGGCCGCAGCGAGGTGTGCGAGCCGGGGACGGCGGCGGCACATTCCCTGGCTCCAGCGTCGCCGTGCGTGACAATAGAGGCTACAACAATAAAACAACGCGATTTTAAAGGAGATGAACGCGAGTTTTTCAGCGTTTTAAGCTCTCGGCCTCTAAATAAAGTCTGCTCAAAGGCTCACCAAGCGTAATTGCCATCCATTGCAATGTCGTGACTCAGCAGCGATGATTCCGAAGACACGTGAATAATTTACCATCAATAATGGCGGCCTGATAAAAACTGGCGTACGTTGACAAATCAGCTGTAAATCGAATCTTTTTTCCCAGCCTTCGCCCCCTGACAGACACATTGACTCATGCCAGCGCTGACGGCTTTTGTCAGGGGACCGCGGAAACGTGAGAAAGGTCGCCCCCTTATTTTCTATCCGCGGGCGAGTTTTAATTTATGCTCTCGGCTCCCAGCATGCCTGTGTTCCTTCCACCTGACTGTGCTCTTGGCCCCGCCCCCTCCGTGCTCTAAGTGGCCCTATATTGGTCCTTTCAGCAGCTCCATTTTCTAGGTGGTTGACTCTGGAAAAAAGCTAACGTCGTAATCCCCCCCCCATGAATGTTTGTCCCCCGCGTGTGAGGAAGGGTCGGCATTGTCGAGATGCGGGGAGTCCCGGTGGGAGGTTCGGGGTCTTCTGAACAGGTGGATGGATACTATAGCACAGGCGAGGGGGGTCTGAGTGATTTTTATTGGTTCGAAGACCCCAAATAATCACATGTTTTCTATTTATTAGTGCAGCACCCAAAAGTGAAATCACCTGCAGGCTTAAAGGGACAGTTCACACGAAAAATGAGGCTATAGGATGATTTTTAAAGGAGCAGTTCGTGCTTTTTGTGCGTATCCCTTTAAGAGCTAACCTGGATGAGCCTCAATGACTTTTTAATGATTTATTTCCAGCAAAACAAATTCGGTCAGTATTACATAGATGCAGGGAGTCCTGGTGGGTCACGCTGGGCGTTTGAGAGCAGTGGAAGGGTCGGGGTCTTCTGAACAGGAGGATGGATACCTCGGCAGCACAGGCAAGGGGGTCTCACTGTGACTTTTACTTGTGTGAAGACCCCACATAATAGCATGTTTTCTATTTAGAAGTGAAGCACCCAAAAGTGAAGTCACCTGCAGGCTTAAAGGGACAGTTCACACCAAAAAGGAGGCTATAGGATGTTTTTTAAAGGAGCAGTTCATGTTTTTGGGGCGTATCCCTTTAAGAGCTAACCTGGATGAGCCTGAATGACTTTTCAATTTTTCTTTTCAAGCAAAACAAATTTGTCCCCGTTAATGAAAACGGTAGCAGTCATCCATTTCAGCAGCCGTCCAAATCAATTCATCCACTTAACGAGCTTCCTTCCTTCCGTGTGGGCAGCTAGCGACGCTGCGCTGCCTCGCGATTGGCCCACAGATAAGGGCCGCCACCCACACCAGCGCGCACGTAAGTATTTGGATTTTCCGCAAGCAGGTGCTGATGGAGGCGGGTGGGTCGGTGGGCCGGCTCCAGGGCTGGCGGGCAGATAAACATCAGGGGCTCGGAGACACGGCGAGCAAACACGGTCATTACACGTCGCGCCGTCTTGCAGAATGTGGGGCAACCGTGTGTTCCAGGAGGGGGGGGGGCACTGTACCCTGCTCCAGGTTACGGCTCATACCAGCATGGCGATGAGGTGGTTTCTGTCTGCTGGGACCTACAGCCTTGATGGAGGGGGGGGGCAGGGGGCTGGGTGGGGGGGGATAATAAAGAGATTGACAACCATAATGGAGCATGTCGGCTTCAGATTGAAAGCATAAGGATGAAGGTTTATTGCATCCGTGGCAACTGTCGTCACAAAAACAAAGTTATAGCAGACATATTTGTTTGAGATTTCCTCCATTTCTTACTGTAAGTACACAGGAAGCCCCCCCCCCCCACACCCCCCCTCATCCACCAACCACAATGCCGAGAACAGGGGTGATGCATCGCCTGGACTTTCCCCACCGAGTCACCCGTTTGTCCTCACCTGCAACCTTGTCATTTTTTATCTTTTCATTAGGTCACATGTATCTTCTTGTTCAAGGAAAGTAGTCAAAAGTACCCTTGCGAGTTACTAATGCAGCTGAAAAAACAAAGACGGCAACAATTTTACATCAATTACTGTCTATGACATTGAAATGTCGCCTTTTTTGCATTAATGATGAGAAAAAGAATTGGTTAGACTCACTTTGAGTCCAACCAAGTCTAACCAACCAGCTTAACTGTCAATGTTAAGCACAAATACCTGTTTATATGCTTTCTCCGGGCTATATTCCAGTTTAAAGACTGAAAAAAAAACCAGTAAGATAAGTGAAATGTAACCAAAGACTCAACTGCAAATCTTAAAAAGCACAGACATCTTTGAAAAAAAAACAAAAACTTTTGCATTGCTTGAATGTGCAAAGTGACTTGTTTTTGTGCACATTAAAGCATCTTTTTCAAGGAGAAAATGAGAAATGAAAACAAGCTCCCCGGGCTTGTTGGCCGACGTTGCACATACGTGACAGATCCGTCTCCACCGTAATCATGCCATCTCCTCGCTCTCTCTCTCTTGCCGGCTGTTGCCTCCTTTGTACGGAGGTTGCAAGTCATCGCAGATAAAGCGGCTTTTTTTCACCGTTTTAATCAGATTGTCCGGGCGATCTGCTCCCCTGCAACATGCATGCTGTTATTCACCTCAGATGCTAATCCTGCTGCTGCTGCTGCATGGAGATTACAGGTACGTGATGCAATGTCGCAGGGGTCAAGGAATCGCATGAGAAAAATCCGAACATTAGCGCTGCATTCATGCTCCGACTTTATTAATCCGACGACTTTTTGCTTGTTTTTCCTCCCGGACTGAAGAAACCGGACATTTGAGGCGATGTGCCACTTTTTATTTTTGTCCCCAGAGAGTTTACGATAAAAATTTGCCAGTGCAGAAAAAATAATGCCGAAAATTCTATGTTTTCCAATAATAATGGCAATTAAATCCTGTTTGAATTGGATTTCATGTAGATTATTTGAATTTTTGTGTTTTTTTCCATGTTAAAATACTGTGGAAACAAACTGGCATTTAGAGGGTTACAATCCCCCCCAATAAATAATACTCGATATGTATATTTCAGGCTGAAGTTGATTAAAAAGATCATTTAAAGTGTGAAAAAAAGCAGTTTTTAGAGGGGATGTTTATCTTCCTGAAGATGAATTGAAAGGTTTTTTTAAGGGACTCTTAAGGGTTAACACTGTTGGAATGAGAGAATATAACCATTTTAAAAAAGGAAAGAAAAAAACAAAAAGAGAGCTTCAATTACTGGGTGGTGGGGAGCGGGTGAAAATGGCTCCTTCACGGCTCCATCTCGCCTGCAGTCATTAATTAGATCTAATCAACACCGCGGGGAAAAGTTACTGTCAGGACTAATTAGCCAAAATGGAGCTTCTGTAATGGAAAACAAATGAACAACAAACGTGGCAGACTGCGCCGCGCTTTATGGCTCATTCGGTGTCGAGATTTTTCCGGAAAGGGGGGGGGGCAGGAGGGGGGGGCTGCACTGCTCGGAATCATACAAGCGCCTGATTACCGCTCGGAAAGGAAACGTTTGAAGTGATATCAAGGTTCGGAGAAGTCTTTTTCAGACACTTTAACACGCACAACAAAAAAACACACACATCTGTCCGTTGAAAAGCTCGGAAGCTGAAAGCCCGGAAACCTCAAAAGGTCATGAGAAATGTTGACTTAATCCTCCTTTTCTTTTACTTCTGAGAGTAAAAGAAGTAAAAGAAGGCGGGGGGAGTAAAAAAAAAAAAGGAAGCTTTGTTTCTCCCGTGAACAAAAGGGGCTGAGAGGGAGAGAGAGAGGGGAGAAAAAAAAAAAAAAAAGTACACACACACCACCTGCAATTAACAGCTTAGAGGTCGTCGCCGCGGCACAAAAACCTCAGTGACCGAAGACAGGAGAGGAAGCGTCCAGATTAGTTTGTCACAGAATATAAGTTACAGGACGCTCATCTTACACACTGAGTGCTGCGATTGTGTGATTTGGGAAAATTAGCGGCGATTCATGACAATAAAGCACTTTTAACGACACACACACACACACACAGGTCAAGAGGCCTTTGTTTGCCCCCATATGCTGGACGGACAGCTGTCGTGGGAAGAGGCGGGGATTTGCAGCAAAACCGCTTCCGCCAAACTTGCTCCCCGGAAAACTTCCCACTCCTGCAAAACGGCGCCTTCGTTAGCGCAAAATTGGGTCAAACGCGACGAGCGCAGGTTTTAAAAATCAGCCGAAGGAGACGAGATGATTGTAATTAACGGCTCTTCAATCAGGCAGGAGTGCGGGGACTAAAAAGCCGCCGTGTTTTACGTTTGTCGCGTCGAGGGTCTCCGCAGAGATAAACGATCGCTCACGTACGGCAGGCCGCTCCTGTCGCCATCTTCATCTTCCTCCAGAACAAATGGATAAAAACAGTGGGATTAAATGTCATTTTTCCATCTCCACCTTGTGTAAAAAAGGACACGCCTCTCAAACGCTGCCACAGGTGCTTTAAATAAGCTTTGGCTGATTGATCAGCTGGGCTGCGTTCAAGAGGTAAATCTCCCCGATCTCTGCACTGCATCTTCTGAGGCCTTTTATGTCTTTATCTGCTGCAGGAAACGTCACTGTTGCTGCTCTGCGATAACTGAGAAACTGTTACTTTCTCTGCTGGTTCGAGTCAGCAAAGCCGCATCCACGCATGAATAATACGCGACACATGCATTAGAGTGCAGCTCAGAGTCGCAAGTTAGACAATAATAATAATGAAAGTGGTCGTAGCGAGGCCATTTTTTTCATGATTTTCATCCATGTTGATCCGAAACCTCTCAGGAGGCCAAAAAAACCCACCTCGCATCTCACGTCACTCAGCAGCTTCTGCTTCACTCTTCACTTTGTGAGGATGTGTTGTTTTTTTGTGGCTTCAAACGGTTGCAGAGCCACTTATCTGTTCTCCAGCACCACCCTCAGGTCAAATATGCAACTACACGTGTCTGTACCCTCCTCTGCAGAATGAACCTGCTGACCCCCCCCCCCCCCCCCCATCCTGCTGATTCTCTCTGTTAATGTGTTTGCAGCCACTTCAGGGAGAAACATAAGATGCAAACAGTGACTAGCAATGGAGGTGTGATGGCGGCAGCCGGTGTGTGTTTTAACAGGTTGTCTGAGGTGTGTGAGTGCACGCACACGTCTCTCTTTGGGGGTCCGCTCTCCCTCCTGCGTGGCGCCTGCTCCCGGATCATTTGCCAAACCCACACGGGAGCCGTGCTGGTAGCCCCCGGGAGCGGCCCTGTGCTGGGTGGGTGGGTGGCGGCGGTGGCAATCTCAGGCTGAAGGACGTGGGCCAAGCCAGGCGTGTAATCCCCCCCCCACCACCACCTCCTCCCACCCCTCCTCCAAATTGGAACGCACCGTTGACGCGGGGAAATAAATATGAAAGATGCAGCGAATAGGGGAGATAGGGGAGCCGCTATTAGCAGGGGACGGCGGCGAATTACGAGGAGGATTTGTTTTTGTGGTGTTTCACAACTTCCAGGGCTGGGATTGGATTGTGGGAACGATTTGAGAGAGATTTAAATCATCTATTCTCACGTCTATTTCCTGCTAGAGTTTGGCTTTTTTTGAATTTGTTCGTTTGATGATGAGGCCGACTCTCAGCGGAGTGCTTTAGGTCGCCCTCTCTTCATCGGGATCAATTATCTCATCCCCCCTCCACTGAAGTGGCGTTTGTCGCGCAGCATAATGGCGCTACTATCCGTCATGTGCTCATCCCCCCGCCAGCCCCCCGCCCGCCCCCCGCCAGCTTTTCTCTCATGTCCGAGGCTTTAACTGTGGGTCTATTTTTAACACTTCCTCTTATATTCACACACCAGGCAGTTGTCCGGCCTCCGAGATGTGGGGCATTTTGTTCGGCTTTGGCTGAAAGGCAGAAATATGAGGAGGAAACTGTTTAATTCAATGACAAAACTCTCATCAAAAAGTGTCGGACGAGATAAAGAACAAATAAAGAATCCAATCTCATGATTTGTTGCAGCTGTTGCCTCACGTGTCCACTAGATGGCACCAGTGAGGCGCGTTTCTCTCACAGCTCCTCATGCCAAAGATGATCTCATGATTAATGTGATTCCAGCATTTTTTGTGTTTTTTTACAATCAAAATGCAGCAGCTGGTGGCGTCATTATGTTTATTAAAATGCCTGTGATTGACTTTAAAAGAGATTTTTATAAATATCTTGTCGTGCTGACGGGGAAACTGGAATTATCATCGCAAATGCATGAAATATAACGAATAAAACGAATGCCTCAAACGTCTCACAGCCTTGAATCTGTGATCTTCATTGAATAAACCTGCTAAAAATGAAGAAAAACATTAAGCCGTCGTCACCCTCAGCACAGTTTACTGAGGCCTGAAACAGTGATGTGACTGTGCGAGAAGCTCCTCACACGTCTAATTAAACGGTGCAATTTTCAATAAGTTGATGGAAATAAAGCGAAACCCGCGACGACAGAATCATCCCGTAATTAAGGTGTTAATCTCCCCCCGGTGCTTCGCGTACGGAGATATTTCCCCTCACAACTAATTTAAGAGTATCCGTGCCTGCTGGAGGGGTGCCAGGTGTGCTGTTAAGATTAATAAGAGTAATTGATACCAGCTGGG
>CAESWR010001061.1:6267-17023 GCA_903171835.1 Mullus surmuletus
GCATGAATCATAAAGGCCACCAATCTGTTCATTATAATAAACTAGAGCAGGAACGTCATCATCAGGATGCTGCACAGTCATACATATCACTGCTGCAAGTACGTGTTTTTCATGAAGCATCTAGTCCATGTGATATTTACTGAGAATAAAATAATAAACCAATAAACCCCTTTTCTTGCCATTTAAAATCAATCCATCACATCTGTTCTTCACTTCTTTCGCTCTACCCCGTCTGCTCTCACTTTTCAAACACTTTCTCAATCTCTGCTCTCACACTTGGTCTGAAGCCGTTGTTACCCTGCTGGGTTACAGGTGGGCTCGCCTTCATGATTCCCCCCCCCTCCTCCCCCTCTGGCAGGACCACTCTGCACTGGGCTGTAAACGTATGTATCTATATGGTACCTTGCTTTGTCCACCTGCGTACAGTGGTGTACAGTACCGTGCACTCATATTCACGCACTGATCAGGAGCAATCAGGGTCTCAGTGTCTTACTCAAGGACACTTTGACTTGACTTCAAGCCTCTGTACCTACTGAGCCAGATATAAGATTTATGATCAATAGCATCATCATTGTATCATCTTGAGGAATTCAGGTGAGCAACTGGCACTGGGTTGCTTCGGCAGCC
This sequence comes from Mullus surmuletus, assembly GCA_903171835.1. NCBI lineage: Eukaryota > Metazoa > Chordata > Actinopteri > Syngnathiformes > Mullidae > Mullus > Mullus surmuletus. Next base: position 6,895 of record CAESWR010001061.1, read on the forward strand.
ACGATCTTACCGCACAGGCAGCCATGATCTTACCGCACAGGCAGCCAAGATCGCACCAGCAGCCACGATTATGCCCACAAGCACGATCCCCCTGGCTTTACCTAGTTGGATGACCGGATGACATCTTTGCTCTCTGCAGCGTTGGTGAAAGAACTTCGGTGACTCACTAAAGAGGAGCCAAGCGGGGAGTTTTCGTGGCACATGCGTGTGTCAAGGGTGGAGTGAACTTCATGTGTGTATTTGTTCATGGGTGGTTTCTGAACACTTTCAGTGTTAACACTACACTGGATGCGAGTAGTATGAGTGTTTGAGGGGTATTTACGACACTGCAACTTGCTACTATATCTGACACAAGGATATTGATGCATCACGTGGCACAGCGATCCTGAAAGCAGGGTAGACCGGCTCTGTGAAAGTGGTGTGGAAAGTGTAAAGGGGTTTCAGGGTATCTGAGGACACGGTGTAGAGGGAGAGAGTGCCTCCTTCCCAGTCCAGGTACACTCCCATTCTGCCGGATGATGGCGAACTGATGGTGGCTCTTCTGTCACTGTGCCAGCTGGTGTAGTCCTCATTACTCATACCCAGACTCCAGGAAAGTTGATTCCTTCCCAGACAGCAATCGTCACGTTCTCCTTTCCTTTTGATTCCTCCATAAGCTGCTCCCAAGTAAACCACCCCCTTCCACAGGACCTCCCAGTAAAAGCGTCCCTTCAGACCATCTGTGCAGAGCACCTGCTTCCAGGAGTCAAATCTCTCCGGATCATCAGAATACGTCTGCTCCTGCTGAACCAGAGTGGCCTTTGTGTCGTCATCAGACAGTTCCAGTCTTTTGTTTGCAGTTTTGGGGTTGAGTCTCAGCTGACAGAAATCTAAGGGGGAAGATGAAAATCAAATAAGACAAACTGCAGTTTCTTATCAAGAGAGGTCTCAGGTTAAACTGGGGCCCGAAATGTAGGTATTTTGTTGTACAACTGGTCAAACATACTTTTGGACACGTTCAGCCAGTTCTGCAATCGCTGAACTTAGTACTATAATGAATCACAAGAATCTATTGTCTACTGTTGAAAAACAAAGTGCACTTACATTTCCTCAGGCCAGATATCATCATCTGTGGTCCTCCATGGTCCACCCTGGTGCAAAAGCAAAGGTCAGATGATACAATCATGGTTAAGAAAACCCCCAAGCCTCATTGTATTCTCTATCTCAAATATCTTTTACCCTTAGATTAGTCACAACAATAGTGTTAGACTCAGGTCTCCATGCAAAGTTGTGCACAGACCTTCTGCATATAAACAGACAGTTGACTAAGTCCATACCAAAGAGTTTCCAGTCTACAGTCTGGATCATTCCTAACTGCAGAAAGCGTCTCAGTTCCAGAGTCTCCTGGGTTGTTATAGCTGAGGTCAAGCTCTTTCAGGTGGGAGGTTTTGGAACGCAGAGCTTTGGCCAGATGAGAACAGCCTTCCCTTGTGATCAGACAGCCAGACAGCCTACACACCAACAAACACACTTTGAGTCAAATTCCATATATCTTTAAATATCAGGGCACATTGATTCTCAAAATCAAACAATACCATCCAAAAGTGGTAGTATTTCATCGGCGTGATGCAGGGATTAAAGCCTGACCAACCTCACCTGAGTGTTTCCAGAGCACAGTTTGGATTCCTCAGACCATCGCAGAGCAGCTTCACTCCTGAGTCCCTCAGGTCGTTGTTACTCAGGTCCAACTCTGTCAGACTGGAGGACGTGCAGCTCAGGACTGAAGACAGAAGCTGACAGCTTCTCTCTGACAGATTACACCCACTCAAACTACAGAACCAGAAATAATGAAAAGTAAATAAATGCAATGTTGATTGTAATTTTTGATTGATTATGAATCTGTCTGATGTACGTAGATGTTGTTCAAACCTACACAGCTTTTTTGGAAGCTTTGACCACCGGCAGAAGCCTCAGAAGAGCCTCCTCTGAAGTGGAGTATTTGCTCAGATCAAAGACGTCCAGCTGATCTTCTGATGACAGTAGGATGAAGACCAGAGCTGACCACTGAGCTGGAGATAGTTTGGCTGTGCAGAGACTTCCTGATCTGAGGTGCTGCTGGATCTCCTCAACAAGAGAGCGGTCATTCAGTTCACTCAGACAGTGGAACAGATTAATGCTCCTCTCAGGAGACAGATCCTTATGGAGTTTCTTTTTGATTAAGGCAATGATTTGATGTGTTTGTTTTTGGCTTCCTGTCTCCGTAAGCAACCCTCGTAGGAGAGTCTGATTATTTGGCAGTGACAGACCCAGGAGGAAGCGCAGGAACAAGTCCAAGTGTCCATTTGGACTCTGTAAGGCTTTGTCCACGGCACTCTGGTAGGAGAGCTTAGGTTTCTTTCCAATCCTGTTAGACCACCTGGACCCTGTTGTTTCTTCAGCCAGTAGATTGATACCAGAGTTGGTAAAGGTCAGATGGACATGAAGAGCAGCCAGGAACTCCTGAACACTCAGATGGACGAAGCAGAACACCTTGTCCTGGTACAGTCCTCTCTCCTCTTTAAAGATCTGTGTGAAGACTCCTGAGCACACTGTGGCGGCTCTGATATCGATCTCACACTCTGTCAGGTCTGATTCATAGAAGATCAGGTTTCCTTTCAGCAGCTGCTCAAAAGCCAGTTTTCCCAGTGACTCAATCATCCTTCTGCTCTCTAGATTCCAGTGTGGATCTGATCGAGCTCCTCCATCATACTTCATGTTCTTCACTTTGGCCTGAACCACAAGAAAGTGGATGTACATCTCAGTCAGGGTCTTGGGTAGCCCTCCTCCCTCTCTGGTCTCCAACATGTCCTCCAGAACTGTGGCAGTGATCCAGCAGAAGACCGGGATGTGGCACATGATGTGGAGGCTCCGTGACTTCTTGATGTGGGAGATGATGGTTCTGACCTGCTCCTGGCTGATGAACTTCTTGCTGAAGTACTCCTCCTTCTGGGGGTCATTGAAACCTCTCACCTCTGTCACCATGTCGACATATTCAGAGGGGATCTGATTGGCTGCTGCTGGTCGTGTGGTGATCCAGAGGCGAGAAGAAGGAAGCAGTTTGCCCCTGATGAGGTTTGTCAGCAGCACATCGACTGAGGTGGACTCTGTAACATCAGTCAGGATCATGTTGTTGTAGAAGTTCAGAGGAAGTCGACACTCATCCAGACCATCCAAGATGAACAAGACTTTGAACTCTTCAAACCTGCTGATTCCTGCTTCTTTGGTCTCAGGAAAGTAGTAATGAATGAGTTCCACCAAGCTGAACGTCTTGTCTTTCAGCACATTCAGCTCCCTGAAGCTGAATGGAAAGAAGAACTGTATGTCCTGGTTGGCTTTGTCCTCTGCCCAGTCCAAAGCGAACTTCTGGATGAGGACAGTTTTCCCAATGCCGGCCACTCCCTTTGTCAGCACTGTTCTGACTGGGTCATTTCTTCCAGGTGAGACTTTAAAGATGTCTTCTTGTTTGATGGTTTTTTCTGCTCTGTTTTTTTTCCTGGATGATGTTTCAATCTGTCTGATCTCGTGTTGATCATTGACCTCTGCAGTTTCTCCCTCAGTGATGTAGAGCTCTGTGTAGATCTGCTTCAGAAGAGCTGGGTTTCCCGCTTTAACAATCCCCTCAAACACACACTGACATTCCGTCTGTAGGCGAGACTTCATAACACGTTGGCAGTCTGAGGCAAACATTTCTAAATGGAAAAAAGATGATGTTGAATGGGATGAGAATGTGCACGTAGACATACAACTTTTAGGCTAGTTTTCTCCATAAGCTGGAGTTCTTTACATTGTTTCCCCCCCCAACAATTCACTGAGAAACCGACCCAAATTGGCTCTTGGTGTTCCACCACCTCATTGGTAAGTGAGACCCTCACCAAGCTCGTAAAAGGTGACTGAACTTTGTTGACCTTTCATCTAAAGAATGGTAGCCCTGCCCTCTCTGCTGTATGTATTGAAAAGCTCTTACTGTTCTCCAGAACATCAGCAACCTCCTCCTCCTCCATTTTCCTCAGGAAGCTCAGAGTGATCCTCAGAAGTGCCTTCTTGTCGCTGCTCCTCTGCCGCTCATCGTCACGATCCAGCACCTCCTCATCCTGGTTCTCTGGACGTTGAAAGTGATCTGAACATAGAACCCTCTGGAATTGCTCCAACTCGCGCTTCACAAAAGCAACAATGCTGTCCTCAAGACGCTGAAATACAAAGAAATCATTCAGTTTCATGAACTTTAAATGAGAGGACAGAATCAGCTCCAAAAAATGTCAGAAGATAGTAGTCCGTAGGGTGTGATGTTTTTAAGTCTCATGTGGAGTCATTATCTTTAGACTAGTTCACTCGGTATAGGATGACTATGAAGACTGTAAGAGGACAACCTAAAAAACCTCTAATAGTCAAAGACCATCTGTAATAAACATGGCCGACTAACCTCTCCACAAGCTGAATCCCAAACCTACAGTCACCCAAACAAGACGTAGGCCCTCAACTACCTCAGAGAGCGCTGCCAGGGACAAGGTGGGCTTGTCGTCCAGTGGGGACCAACCCCTCCACAAATGGCCTTCAGAGTTCTGCTCCCTTTGGCAGACCATATTCCTGGTCAGGGTCTAAATACTCTTGTCCCCCTCCCATACATAACCCTGATTGTTTCCGTTCCTCAAGAAAGGCAGAAGAAGCTCTTTGAGGCCACGCAAAGACTTTTATGATTACCATGTTTTTGCTTTCATGGCAACACTTGACACCCGATTGTTCTAGTTTAAGTGTTAACTGGTCAGCAATTAACGTTTCACGTTTCTACTTTATCTACCAAATATACAAGAACTCCTGTGTAAAGATGAAATTCATTCCTCTGAGGCAGCTTTGACCCTCTTGGACCAGTTTCTGGACCAGCTTCTGGACCACTGACTACACTTGCTGCTGTTGCTGCTTAGAGGTGTACTTGTACAGATACTAACTCCAAATAAAGCGCCACGCTTGGTGTTGATCTGGAGACCAGTGGACACATTGGTGGTTTCCAGGGTGACTCTGTGGAGAAAAGATGATACATTAGTAATAAATCACGTCGTGTATTTCAGTCCAGCTGGGGAGCTGCTGCTTGACCAGGAGGATCTAGTCTCTCCAGCTGGCTTCAAACTACAGCGAAGGAAAGATTTGAATAAGACGGAATGAAAAGCATCTTTGTGTGTTACAACAGCAGAAGATTCCATTATGAAGAGTGTGTCTTCTCGGCTGTGAACTTACTTTGTTTCAGATGGTCGTTGTCCTTTGAAATTAAGAGGGATCTCCATGGAGGAGTTGCTCTTCATGGAGACCCCGGTGGGTTCTGGTCTCGGTTGCTGCATCCTGACAAAGACAACATGAGGAGAAAAAGCATCTTTGTGTGTTACAACAGCAGAAGCTTCCATCATGAAGAGTGTGTCTTCTTGGCTGGGAACTTACTTTGTTTCAGATGGTCGTTGTCCTTTGAAATTAAGAGGGAAATCCATGGAGGAGTTGCTCTTCATGGAGACCCCAGTGGGTTCTGGGGAGTCTGATCTCTGTGGCTGCATCCTGACAAAGACAACATGAGGAGAAAAAGCATCTTTGTGTGTTACAACAGCAGAAGCTTCCATCACGAGATCATGAGGAGTGTGTCTTCTCGGCTGTGAACTTACTTTGTTTCAGATGGTCGCTGTCCTTTGAAATTAAGAGGGAAATCCATGGAGGAGTTGCTCTTCATGGAGACCCCAGTGGGTTCTGGGGAGTCTGGTCTCTGTGGCTGCATCCTGACAAAGACAACATGAGGAGAAAAAGCATCTTTGTGTGTTACAACAGCAGAAGCTTCCATCATGAAGAGTGTGTCTTCTCAGCTGGGAACTTACTTTGTTTCAGATGGTTGTTGTCCTTTGAAATTAAGAGGGAAATCCATGGAGGAGTTGCTCTTCATGGAGACCCCGGTGGGTTCTGGTTTCGGTTGCTGCATCCTAGCAAAGACAACAAAAGTGTACTCACATGGATCACAACCAAACGCATCTCAAGTCACGTTTGTTCATGTGTCTCCTCTAAGACAGCATCTAAACCACAGCGCTGCACAGACCAACATAAAATACTAAATATAACTCTTTCACTTTCGTTTTTTCACTTGGTCTGAACAACACACACACAGGTTCAAACTGTGGAACAGCTGGAAGAAGAGGACAAATTACCAACAGTCCTTTCTAACACAAGAGCTCCACGTTTGAGACAAACATCCTCGACTCACTGACATTGGAAACATGCGTCACAGATGGAAAAACAAACAGGAAACGAAATCCCGCCATTTCAGCGTTTCTGTGCTTTACAAAAAAACCCAAACGTTTTTCTTTTACGTTTGATTAACGCCAAGATGATCGTGTTCGATTCTTTGAAAGCGACAGCGCACTTACCTGAAGATAGAGGTTCTGCTCCTTCTCCACAGAGACGACCAGCCAAAGTGAAACTAAAACCTCACTTTGTTAGACTGCGGTCCCTCCCAGTGAGGTTTCTCTCTGACACTCCTTCAAGTTCCCCTTTATTTGTATTCATTGATCTTCTGTCTGTAAGTATACGCTGCTGGGACGCTGTAACTTCTTGATTGTGGGATAATAAAGAACTACCCTTTTCCAGTCTAACATTTATTCATTCTTTTGCAGGGTGTTTTCAGGGGAAATATCATAGACCTTGTGTTTTATCAGTGTTCAAAGACAAAAAAACTAAATTGCCAGCTGTGACTCATTTGTGGCATCACGAGTCTCTGATATGTGAGGAAATGAGAGCCAACGACCCCGACAGCAGGTGAAAGAAGCAACACTTCATTTAGAAACTCCTTTATTTCACACATCCATGTGGGCGAGTGCACGTCCGTGGCCGTGATGATAATAACAATAATAATGATGGTAATGCCCCCCCGCTGAAAGGCCTTCAGGGTTAGTACACATTGTTTAAGAATGTTGGTGTTGATGAGGAATGTGAAAGTTAATGCAACAACATTTTAAGAGTTAATGCACACGACGTAGAAATGCTAAAAGAGAAGCTGTCCGTCGGAAGGCTGGTGGCGCCGCCTGTTCCCTCATAAACTCATGGTCACCTGGATGAACTAGAAAGAGAAAAAAAAAGGGGTTCAGTTCCTCTCTTGCAGGTTGGTGATTCGGTGAAGTCAGAGCTTACGTCGTCGTAGTTGAATGTGGCGCTGCCCGACTGGTTCGTGTCTCTCCTTCGGAACTGATCTGAGGAGCAAACGCAGGGTAAAGTTAGACAAATTCCGCAAATTCCCTTGGTCTGAGCGTCTCTCCGGCCGCCGCTCTCACCCGTCAGAGCGCGGAGTCTCACGCAGCAGCTCACAAAGTCGTCAAAGGCCACTCTTCCGTGGGTGCTGTAACGCTTCATCATGCTGTTCAAGGCCTGAGAGCTCAGATTGTAACCTGCACACAAGCACGTCGACGTTACATCGCCGTCCGTTCATTCCAATCGTACCGTACGAACCTCACATATCTGGAAGTACTGTAAATACGTGTGGAAACAGTTCAAAAAAAATGTCTTTCTAAGAGCCACAATCAGCGATTCACATGAAACTCTCACATGAAACTACGCGTCATCATAACGTTCAACACGCAAAACATCCGCTGTTTAACCCCCTCTGCAATATTCTTTATTCATTCATCATCCATTATTCTGTACACAGTCAAAAAGCCTTCGCAATACATGTGTATATTTCCTCTTTATAACAGTATCTATCCTTATTGTTATTAGACATTTGTATATGAGGCAAATGTAAAAATAAATTAATTTAAAAAATACAAAATAAAACAATATAATTATAATAAATATATAATTATTATTAAAATAATATAATTATATTAAATGTATATAACATAATATAATATAAAATAATTAAAAAAAATAATGTATACACCCATTTCAAACCAAGGTGTTTGTGTTTTTGTCTTCTCGTTGTTGTCATTTCCTTGTTGTGTTGTTGTTTGCTATATGTTTGTCCAGCTGGTTTGAAATACAACATTTGAATGATTGAATGAACACTAAGATTTGTATACTTATTCTGTTGGTGCTGCAGAGGGAGAAGCCCTTTGATCTCATTGTACAATTGTATAATGACAATAGAACAGAATAGAATGCCCTTTATTGTCATTGTAGAATTGTACAATGACATTGTAGATAAAATGCAATAAAGGGCATTCTATTCTATTCTGTGTGTGTGTGTGTGTGTGTGTGGCAGGTACCCATGGTGCCGATGGCCTGGTGCATCTCGTGGCCCTCCATTGTCCCGCTGCGGTCCCGATCGAAGGAGCCGAAGACGTTCTTCCAGCCGTTCAAGGCCTGCCACAGATCCTTGAACTCGGCGAAGCCCATGGTGCAGGACATGTCCCTCTGAGGCGCCGCCGTCAAGGAACACCAGCTCAAACCTCAACTCCGCCTTCCACACGTCACTCACCCGTCAGCCTGCTGCGCCGAGAAGCAAAGGATACGTCCAGCATGTTGATCATCAGCCGGCAGGTGTCCATGCTGAAGGCTGGAGAAAGATGGAAAAACGTGGGAATCATTACAGGTTAAAGCGGCTCCGTGCGACTTTTCTGAGCAGCTTTTTGCCTCGGCTGCCGAGAAGCAATTAGCAATTCGTTACCACACTTGTCATCTAAAAAGTCTGTCCTGACACACTCGATGTTTCCACTGTGACTGCACTGAAACCTGTACTGACAGGCAGGTGTGGGCGTCTATCAGCCCGCCGCGCTTACGTTGGTAAGATCCGGAGATGCCGGACTGCGTGAGGCAGCGCTGCAGCTCGTCCGCCGAGATCTGGCCGTCCTGTCGGGGAGAGCAGAGTCAGAGCAAACACTCACAGAGATGGAACACCGGGCATCTTAAGGGGGGAGGGGCTTCAGAGAGGGGACGTACCTGCCCGGCGACGGCAGAAAAGTATCCATAGAGAGGATCCTGCTGCTGCTGCTGGGGGGGGCGGGGGGGGCAGAAACACGAGAGGGTTTGTCAGCTCATCACCAAGAACTCCACATAAAACATCTTGGTTTAAGGGTTTTTAAAAAAAATCCTTAAACTTCAGTGAGTGCAATAATGTCTGAGGGAAAATGTGTCCCGTTAACAAAAGCCGTGTGGAATTTGGAATTTGACCAGAGCAGTCAATCATCTGCCTGTTCAAAGTCGCCTCAATAACTGATATCAACTCCAGGTTCTGCATCAAACAACCAAATCAGGCGTTGCATTGTTTGGAGATTTAGATTAAGATTAAAAGATGGACATTAATCTGCCGAGTGGAGCCGAAGCATCCGAGTCGGGTCGTTTCAAACACGGTTAATGGAAAAGGGAGAAACTATGTGTGGGTGTTTGAACTGAACACAGGATGTCTGTGGGGCGGAGACAACCAAACCACCAGGATTCCTCCGCCGTCAAACACCGTTGTTGTGTAACCTGAACGGTTTCAGTGGTAAAGAATTGCAAATTTCTGCTTCCTGCGGTTCCTCTTGAGAAGAAACTGAAGGATTGCAGGCGAATCAGACATTCATAAAGTCTGGTTTTGTATTTAAAATACACATTTGTGTTTCCTGTCAGTAAATCACTTTACAAAGAAGTCGAGGAAACAACATTGTATAATGATATAAGCACTCCAATACAAGCAGTCCGTTCCAGACTCCACTCCAGTGCTTATTTTACACTTTAAAGATGCTATTTTTGTTTTTCATTGGATTTATTGAGGTTATTTTTCAGGGTTTTCTACTTTATTTGATTCAATTGTAGAATATTCTCATGTTTAAGGTTCAAATGTCTGTAAGTCATTGGTTAATAATCAATGGGTCAGTTTCTCTCACAGCTACTGTTGCTGACTATTGTTCTCTGTTTGAGTAACCTTTTTTTAAGCCTTTTCTAACATTCCATACTACAAAATAAAAGTATGTGTGATTCCTGCTGATATCGTATCAAATCGATATCAGTGTCAGCCGATACTCAAGGCTGCAATATTGTTATGGAAGTGAAGAAGAGGTTTTAGGTCACACTTAATTCTACATGAAACGATGGAGAACAGGCTCTGCATCATCATTCATACTTTTCATTTAAAAGTTTCTTATTAAAGCTTTTTTCCCACTTTTTTTTTTTTTTT
>CAESWR010001061.1:48586-62303 GCA_903171835.1 Mullus surmuletus
GGCTGTGTGAGGTGTCGGCTCCCAGCTGCCAGGACGCTGTCTCTGCTTGTAGATGGAGTATTTGTATGTATGTGTGTGTGTGTGTGTGTGTGTGTGTGTGTGTGTGTTGTATGCGCGTGCCTGTGTGTGTATATTAATCCCAGTGGCCTGTCGACAGCTCTGCTCCAGTGTGTTTGGACACGTCTGACTCTGCGGAGATGAAATGGACACCTGCCGCAGAGGGCCAGCGTGTGCGAGCCTGCTCCAGCTGTTTGGGCCTAAAAAGGAAAATTACACCACTTTTTTTTCTTTTTCTTTTTCTTTGGTGTTGTCATTACAGCCGATAATTACTCGAATCCTTCATTCGCCGATTGTGATTGTTTTGGGTGGTAATAATTAATCAGGAATGGAACATTTCATCACACTGGAGAGCAAAACAAATGGGTGTTTCTTCGGTTTAGAGACTTAAGATGTGATTTCTTCATGTCTGACTACTACAGTTACCAAGTCAAACGTCTGAAAATGATTTAGTCGTAATCGGATCAGCCACTTCTCACGCGCACGCATAGCTATTAGTATCATTACTAATTATTACACTCTCGTTTACTACCACAACATCTGTCGCTCCCAACTGCCTCTACCTGTTTTTTAATTCGCTCCAATTAACGGGAACGGCAGCCGCCCTCCTCATTTGAACGGCAGAAGACAACTGCAAACATAGCGGGAAGAGTTATGTAAGATATCACTTTGTAGTTTCCTGCAAAGTGGCCGAGCTCCATCTTTCTGACCTCTTTATAATGCCAAGCTAGGGCCCTATTGTGTGAGCCCGGCCATTAGCATCCACGCAGCCCCTCCTTAAGGGATGGCTTAGTTCCACTGAGGCCCAGGTCGGCCCGCCAGCAGTTCAGCTCGCCGAATTAACTTCCACAGAGGTGTCTTTCCTTCACACAACTTCTTTAGATGTATAAATATGTAAGAGCTCGGTCAAGATCCGCTTGACCTTAAAACCCCTCGCGCTGTATAAATACAATTTAACTTGACTTTTGGAGGTGTGCTCGCTCTCATTCCTCCAGCTACCCCCCCCCCCCTCAAATCCTGGTTGGTTTCCTCTCTTCACTTTCACTCAGTCGGAGAGATTTTTGCGTCTCGATTCAGGTCTGCTAGAGAAAACTTGTGGCTCCAAAAACTCCTCCAACTCTGGGTTTGTTTCAGTCTGGATGTGCTGAGACGATGATGCAAACATTATTATACGCTTCTTCTAATAGCACTCAGACGTTCATCTGGTCGTCGTCATTTTAAAAAGCCCGTTTTGAAATAACAAAACATGATATTTAAGGGATTACTCGAAATGCTGTAGTTTTAAATGTATCCATGAAGTAAGATAATCCTATTTCAGTCCATTGTTGCAGCAGCAAAGATGGTGCAGAAGCAGAGCCTGCAAGAAATAACTCCATAGCTACACGGCGGAATTAGAAAAATGTATCCCCCGTGCTTCAATCTCTCCCCTGAACACAATTTAATGATCCATATGAGACCGACATTACAGGTTGAAGCGCTGGTTGGGGTAAATGAGTGCGTCTGTCGGGGCAAAATGCTTCGGGAAGCAAGAACGAGGGGAAAATTGAGGTCAAAGAATGTGCACATAAAGCTGAGCGCTCATTAAGTGTGGACGTCAAACGGCAGCGTCAGGGGGGGTGTAAGCATCGCCGTGTGCGTCCACATGCATGTAGGCGAAGACATGCTGTCCGTATTTGTCCTCAAGTATGTGTGTTTGGGAACAGAGGCCTCATTGACAAATAACTAGAGCGAGCACGCAAACACTCACGCAAACACGTCGCTTTTCTCCTCAGTGATGCCGAGCTGAAGAGTCGGTGTCAACCAGCAAAAACTCTCTTTACTTAAAATAAGAAGCGATCCAGGTGTGGGGTGAGAGTGGAATTATTAGACGCTACGGCTTATTTCTCCTTCTCGATCTATGAAATCCAGTAAGCTTAACTCGAATGCGGATTTAGCAGCTACCTTTTTACTTGACAGGCTCTTAAACAACACTGACATTTTCTGTTAAATGATTGTGGATATTGTGGCTTTCTGAGCCTGGGTTGGCTCGCGCTAAACCATCTAAAACTGATCATTTCTCTGAGCGCTCTGTGTGCTCGCCGCCGCTGACAGACTCCCATACAGCTCGGTGAAGGGAGAAGGAGGAAAAGCAATCGGGGCTTTTCCTCTGTGTCCTTCTCAGTGCTCGGCTTGGCCTCAGATCCTGAACCAGCCCTCTGTCTCAATGCCCTCCTCTGAAAGGGCTCTGTCCTCGCTCCCGCTTTCAGTCCAACACCAGCCTGACCGTGTACATTTCCTGTCCTCTGTCCACTCGCAGACCCAGAATCCAACCCGGCTGTGCTCAATCCCCCCTCTGTTCTCCTCTGTTTTGCCCCAACCCCAGCCTGGGAATCTTACAAATCACTGGAACCGGCAATTAAATCACTTAATGGGTCAAGTACATCGACTCATGCATACACTTAGGGCTCTCTGACCCGCTCCAGCTCGCACTGCCGTCATTGTAGGTGCACAGGCCAAACAGCTGTCAGGATTTTAAATATACAGACTTTATTTCAAACCACCCAACTCATTAACAAAAGATTCCTTATCCTGATTTGTTTGCTGGCCGATCGTTCTGCTGCACGCCAAGTTCTCACAGCTAAATCAAAAACCGCACATTTTTAGACAGATAGGACACAGTTCTCCACTCCGTTAAAAGAACCAGAAGAAGGTCTGACAGCAAGCACAATTTCGCCGAAAAGACATTTATTTAAGATATTTAGCTGCAGGCATCGGTTTGAATATAAACATCTGCTCCATAATGCACTTGTCATGGAGCAGAGACTCTGCTTCTCACCTGGCCTGAGTGTGTAAGAGTGTGTGTGTGGGTGTTGTCGCTGTTTGCTCTGCTTTTGTTTAAACATGAACCTGGTTAGACCAGTGAGCCTGGGATTGTGTGCATTTAAAATTCAAAGTATAATTTAAAACCATATTATATCCATGGGATGGTTTGACTGGCAAAACTGTGCGAGAGAAAATTGTACAGGTTAATGTGTAATTAACTTGTTACAGAGTAGAAACGCTTATTGAGCAACTGTTGAACAAAAACCTAAAACAAGACATCCCACATTTCTGTTGTGTTGTTTCTCTACCCGTCTTGGCATCCAACGCAAAGAAGTTCACACAACAGTTGAGAGCAGATAATCCTCTTAAAAGGGTGACAAATGGGCATTGAATCACTCGCCGAATGATCTTCAAACATCTGTGTTTGTGGCCTTAATCTGCTGGAAAAACCTGAGGGTAACTTGGGTTAATGTGAAACCTGACACTTGACACGTTGATGTGTTTGATTGTGCGTGACACGGGTTGGTGTATTATTTCTGGTAACTTCTTTCTTCATCAGTGTCTCACTTTTACTTATGTGTTTACTACTTGGTACAGAGTGACCTGGAAGCTGAGGGCTGATAACATCTGTCTGCGTATATGTGTGTTAGTGTTTCTGAGATGACAAGTTCTCGTACGCTCGTCTGGACACAGGTTCTATTCACACACTTTATGAGTTGGTTTTTATCTCTGGCTCCTGTCTGTGCTCTGGATCGTCCTCCGCAGAGCTCCTGTCTATGTTTTTTTTACCCCTCTGACCGGCTCATGAGTGTCTACGTCGCGAGTTTGCGCACTAATTTTAGGTTTCTCTCTCCCCGACACTTAACGCGGAACACGTTAAAAGCAAACCACATCCCATCAGCCGGGCCGCGACCCGACACAGTGCGCCTTTGTCGTCTCCCGCCATGCGCACACTTATAGACCCACACTGGTTTTCATTGAGATGGTTAAGCTGCAAGTCGGAGCGCTGCCCTCCGGGGCGGGAGCCGGCATACCACCGAGGAACAATCATCTGGCAACATGAGGACTGTCTACACTTTTATCGGAGCTTCAATCTAGTGATATTTAATTTGAAAATGACTTGGAAAATGGCATTATCTGATCCGCCCCCAGAGATAAAGTATACCAAGAAAACAATTCCATGGTTTTATTAACTTGTTTCCTGATGCCCCTCTTTGATAAGAATTTAATTGCTTTCCCAAGAAGCTCATTCACGTAAGAGTCCCATCTGTTTACCTCCTCCTTTTCTTACTTTGTGGTCCCGTTTTCTAACTTTATCACCTTGAATCTGGCTTTTGTTTATCCTTTTGTTTCCGTTCGCTCCCCGCGTCCTCCCTCTGCTCGGCATCGTCGCCCTCCAGCCTCCAGTCGCCACCCAGGCTGTCAAAGCCAGGTGTCCGACAGCCGGCCTGTGACAGCAGCGCCCTAAACCATTACCTTGTTTGTCATCACCAACTTTGTGGCTCAGTAAAACTCTTTCTCAAGGGCAGAGAGATAGCAAGTTGATTGGGGCTATAAATAGAATAATAGAGTACATTTTAAACGAAAGCGTGTGTGTGTGTGTGTGTGTGTGTGTGCTCAATGCTGGAGGTCTGTAGTTGAGAATAGAAAGGTATGGCATTCAAATTGGTTAAATCATACACAGATCAACAGTTGGATACCATCAACTTGTTGCTGTGTAACTAAAAAAAGAACCATCTCTGGAAAAGAGCAGCACGAACGTTAACAAGAAAATAAATGAAATAGTACCAGACCCCCCCCGCCCCCCCCGGTCACATCTACATGTGCTAATATTTAAACATAAAAGTGAACGGTATGATGAATGAGCGGGAAACTGTTGGACAAGCATTTTGCGCGCCATTATTTAAATGGGTTGATTAGATATGACTTCATCGTGGAGTGTGTGAAATAATACAGCCATTGTTTGGGGTTGATGGATGGATAAGCGGTGAGTTGAGTTGAGTCCATTCAAGTCACCCAGTTAGCGGATTGACTCTGTGAGCGCTCAGTCACGATTGTTCCCCATCGTCCCATAGACACTCCATAAAACACTCCAAATGAATGATGTTTTTGTGTGTGGATGTGGGCGGGCGGATGGATACGGTTTGCCACTGGAGTGGATAACCCCCCCCCCGCTCACTCTTTGACATTATGGGTAGGTTCTTGGACATACGCAAGCACACACACATGTAAGCATGCAAAGGCTTCGGCACACACGGTGGGTGTAATCTGGAGGTCATTACTGCAAACAAGGCGGTGTTGTGTTGTCCTGACAAACAGCTCAGTCTCTCTCCTGTTTATCTGGTTTACATTATCACCAGTATCTCCCAGACTGGAGGCCTCACTCTCTCTCTCTCTCTCTCTCGCTCTCTTGGTAAATCCAGACGCCAAAGCTGAAGGTGAAAACCCAAACTCCTGATGCTATTTTTGCTTTCCGATCATTTGACTTTCATGTACCGCTTAATTATAAGACATTCCGCCCGTCTTGCTTCTAACTTTGTCTGTGGAAAGACTTGTAATAAACCAGTTAGAATGTTGCGGGTGTAAACTGCGGTGGATTTCCCCAAGAAACCCGTCACACTTCAAAAGTCAAGTGAAGTTCGCATTTAGCATTTCAGTCGTGTTTGCGGCATCAGTCGGAGAGCCGGGATGGTGAACGCCGACCAGTCTGTCTGCAGGTCAGAGGGTCCGCCAGACTGGGTTGGAATACTTGCCATGAACTTCTAGGTCCCACAAGTCATCTCGCCAAATGTCTCGAGAGTTATCAAAAGGAACGTCAAGACATTTAGATGATCTATGGATATTATGGATATTGAAGGTCTTTAGAGGTTGAAACGAAATGGCTTTCCTCTGAGAGTCCCTCTGGTTTCCCGCTAATCGAACACCAAGGAGGCCATAGTTGTGACTTATTTGACAAAACATCTTAACATGTACTTGATGGTTTGGCAAGGCTGAGCTGGAGATATTCATGGTTCCCACACGATGCGTCTCACAGACTCGTAGTCGATTTGCGGCTGCTGTCATGTTATGATAGAGCATATTTCAACCCTCCACAAAGATACATTAAGCCCCCTGCTTTCAAACTGCGTGCTATAGACCGTGTAGGAAACTTGACATTCCTCATTACAGCCCTCCACTGTTTTCTTTTCCAGATGCTAAAACACCAAGATAAACATCGGCTGATTTGACCATAATCGTAGATGCCACCATAAAGACAAAAGAGCGGCCTTAAAGGTTCCTGAAAGTTATCAGTGATATTCGTTGCCATCATATCTCTGCTGAAGCGATGGATATTTGTTGAGCTGTAATTCTCTGCTCTTCTGGTTTCCAAACATCATGTGAATATCCGTGGCCCTAAAGGGACGCGGATCCGCTAAATCACTAAAGCGCTTTTAATGCGGTTTTGAAGAGCAGGTGTCGACAAGTTCTTTAATCTTGGCGTATTCAAAGCTCTCACTCGAACTACTAGTTTCTCTTCATGGCTTTACACATGTACGTTGAAAATGAAGTCTATTGGTTTTAAAGGCGATAGTGGTTTTATGGCGTTGCTACACGGATGATGGATGCACAGTTGCCGTGAGCCAGCGATGACTCAGACCTTTCGTTTTTATGGCAGTGAGAATATTGACCTCCGTGCTTTTTCACTGTAAATGATTAACCGCATCTGACACTTTACCTAATCTGACCACATGCAGACGTGACAGCGGTCATGTAGTCCTCACTATACGTAATACTTGTCCATCAGTGTGCTTTAACTGGCAGTGAAGTGCTTTGATTGTGTTACTTTGCTCGGTGGTTCTCAGTCCTGGCGGGGGCAAATGAGGATGGCCCCTGAATCCAGTTCATTGGTTGAGGGTCTCGTAAATCCTTTCTGCCGATCTGTCCGTGGAATGTGTGTCAGACCAGAAAGGAAGATTAAGGAAAAAGTGGGGCACCGGAGCCCGGAGAAGAGCGAGAGTGGGCTCGAGGGTCGCATATTCTTTTCACCACTATCTCTCTCTCTCTCTCTCTCTCTCTCTCTCTCTCGCTGCTCATCTTATGATCTGCTTAAACCCCCTTCGTTTGTAGCTTTAATCGCATAGATTCTGGTCAGCAGACTGTCAGCGGGGTGAAAGGTTTGCATTGGCGGTTCAGCTGGAACAACATTTCATGCTCATGGAGGTTAATGGTGTCTTTATGGGTTTATGACAGTTTGGGAAGAGAAATTGTAGCTCCCTTTCTCATTGTTTCACCCTCAATGCACATCCAAGTTTTTCTATCAAGTCCTTAAAATGTCATCCTTGAAGCTGTATGAGGAGAATTTAAAACACTACCAAATGAAGCAATGCAGTCTTTTTGTTTTTAAGGTGAGCGGGTTCCTCCAACATCAGATTTTGCCGCTTTCGTATGGCACAACACAGCGAAACATCCCTCCGAGTGGTAACGCCATTTGCTCGGCTGCACCAAAAAGGCTGCACTTTCCCATGAGACGCTCACGCCTTCTCTTTGAACATTTATTTTTGCCTCGACTTTGACCGCTCACTGAACTGGCCGGTCGCTTGCTTACTGAGTGGATTAACTCAGGCACCATGTTAACATTATGGTACAACATTCACAGAGACATCACGGGCGAGGAGTGGGAGCAGAAAGAGAGGGGGTGAAAAAAGAAGAAAAGGCCGGGACAGAAAGAAAGAGACGAGAAAGATGGAAAGATCTCTGCCAAACTCATAAAGATTGCAGTGAATGATGCAAAGATACGGCGGATCAGACGCTGCTCCATTAAAGAAGAAATCAGGGGATGGAGTATGTTGGAATAATTGGAAGGAGGGGGGGGTGGGGCGGGTATGAAGTTCCGCCGTGACCTACATTTGCATGGTAATCTGCAGATGAAGCCGACATGTGCAGTTATGGCATAGTTCTGTCAGAGTACAGTAAAGATAGTTAGCATAAATTAGCATATCAGTTCTGCCCGGAGACTGTTTGCCAGCTGAGTTTCTATCTGGGGACTGTGGGCAGATCTTACTCCATGTACTTACTCACCACCACAGTTTACATAGTGGTACTTTACATCACATTACTGGAACAACATGAACCGTGCGTGCTCATTTGTATGAAAATTCCTGGTTTTGGATTTAGGTTGAGGTTTCCTTGGTGTTTTCTTCTCCATTCGTCGTCTCCTTTGTTTTGCTTGTCACACCCTGGATAACTTTGGAGTCGAACACCAGTGTCAGTTCAGGTCTGACTAAGGTATTTCCATGCTACTATGAAGATGGAACTTCAACAAACTAAGCTGTTTAAGTGTATTCTAACACAGTTTTAGTCAAGTCTCCAACAAGAACCTTTAGTCAGAATGTCTGACGCACACGATACATAGACTAGTCATTAATCTTGAAGTGTATTCCCATCAGATAGTATTAGAAGTATGACGTGCCCTGGTTTTTTTTTGGTTTAGTACGCTGAGTTTGAGCTAAATGAAGCCTGGAGAATCAAATGATTTGGTGATGTCTGCCTTTTCGTGCCGTCTTCAGCAAGCGAACAACCCGCTTAGTCGCATTAATATCAGGTTACCGACTCCAGAACATTTCTCCTGTTTGGACATAAAACACGCCATGTTTGCCTGAGTTGTATGTTTAGGATGTCTGTGCTGCTGCATTGTCCCACTATTATGGGACTGTGTGTGTAAAAGGGGCCTGGAAGTCTCCCAGTGTACATGTGATCGGACCATAATGTGATTGAACTGCACTGTCAAATTCCTATTAACCACACTTGAGACCGCAAATGTACTTTTTAATTATATTCTCATTAGAAGGCCGCAACCCAGAATGCGAGCGAAGTATACAGTTTCCTAACACAACAATGGGAATTTCTGAGTTTAATTTGTACAATGTGGTCCATTTAAATGGTGGAAATTCAATAGTAGACACACTAACTGAGAGCGAAATTCCTCCTCAGTATTTGATAGCACTTTGATGAAAGCTGGTGAAAACACGCTCGCTGCCTCGCCTCTATTATTGTTTCAGTGATGGATAACACATGTACAATTTGAAATCTTAATGACGATATTGGCGGAATGGGGAGTATTTTTTGACAGGATGAGCAGCAGATGTGCAAGATGAGAAATCACTCGCAGCGCAGCGTGGTGACACACAAAACGATGATGGCGTTCTGTAGACCGGCGTTCTCGTTATCTTAATTGGTTCCCATCCATTCCTTTGGCAATGGATGGGAAACAATGCTGGGAGACAAGAACGGGGAGTGAAAGGGGAGGGGCTACAGTAGCTGGGTAAGCACCCGTGTGGGAATGAGCAGCGAGAGCGTTTGTCGGCTATCTTTTCTTGTTTGTCTGCAGCCTCACACACCTAGTTCGCGATCACGCTGCAGAACCACGCAGAGGTGGGAACTCAAAACCTCTCCGCATGTCTCGTTTCTTCTCGAGTCCCAACAGCCCACAGCAGAACGCCTCATCTCCGTGCACCGCTTCCCCTCACACTTTTTGAAGTAATCTGCGTGTGAGCGCCGCCGCGATCCCACACAGTCATTAGTATTCAGGCTGCAGCACTGCAGTAGCCTACTGACACACTTTTGGAGGTCCTCGGCGTGCACGTGTGCTCGCCCGGGCTCGACTTGGCTCCACTTCAGCCCGTCCTGGGCGACGATGTGCATGTCCGTGACAGCGCGGCCACCCACTTGAAGGTGTGTCTCCAACTCCATCAGAAAGAAAAACCCAAAGCTGACGCAGAAGACTCCACCGCGACGTCTTTCTGTTTTCGCACACTTTAAAAACGAACTGCTGTCGTTGGCGCCGGCTTCGCATCGCACGTCACGCGGGGGCGAATCAAAGTGGCATGGTTTGACTCCGCACCGCCAAAAGCACCAATGGAAAACCACCATGACTGCTTGCAGTCCCAACTGTGTTTAGTCTGCATCCATCAAAAACTTCGAAACCTTCTAAGGTTTCTGTCAAAGCACAATATCTCCAGCCAATCTCTGCCAGCGCCGCATATGCCACTCATTTGTCCTTTTTGACGAATCTTTCCACCACCCTCGGTTTTTCCTCGGCGAGAGACAGAAAAGGCTGGTGTGGATGCAGGGAGGGGAAATCAGATGGAAAAATAGATGTTTGAGAGGAGGAGAGTGCGGAGATGCAGCCTCCCGAGTGTGGGGGGTAATGTAAAGGAGAGAGGGGTGATGGGAGTCCTCTGCATTGCTATTCCAGATGCATTTCACTGCATTGCAGCGGCACACTGACACACATTCACCCTCCGCGTAGGTTACTTTAAAGAGCACCAAATTGGGGGGATTTCTCTCTGCAGGATTCAGGCTTTGCTGTTTGGATGTTGTTGTGTTTTGTGAGCGAGCGACACACCGTCGCCGTCTTTAGCTATTTGCATGGAGGCTTTGTCGGTTTTTGTGTCTGGTGCGACGATGCAAATGCTTCACACGCAGCATTCGGCTGCTTTTTACGATGAGCTGATGACGCCCTAATGCCTGCTCTCATCCCTCCTCTTATCTGTCACGTCAGTGTTCTGCGTTTATGAGGCCGTGGGAAGTTGTAGGTTTACAGCGTTTGCTACTGGGTTTGTGCTTTTTTACAATATGGCGATGAGTCACGGGTCAGGGCCGAGCGCGGCGGTCTTTTATTGTGTTTAGCGGTCGTTTAGCTGTTAATGTCAGCGTATCTATTGCCTCGGATAATCCCGATGTAAAATTTGAGACGTGGAAAGAATCTCCAAGTCGTCGTCATCACTTCTTTGCCTGCGTTTCAGCTTCCTCTCTCCCCGGCGTCCTCCCGTTCCCCTCTCCTGCCTTCCGATGTCAGCTGCTGGGAGATGTAGTCGGGCAGCTTTTAGTGTGTCAGCACCGCTCGCCCTGCAGCAGGTGCTCGTGTGTGTGTGTGAGTCCTCAGCCACTCGTTTGCATGTGTCGGGCCTCATTCAGCCCAGACTCGCCGACTGTCCCGTGTGTGTGTGTGTGTGTGTGTGTGTGTGTGTGTGTGTGGAAAGGCGGCGTCAGACAGACAAGCTGACTTCCTGTCGTCGGCTATTGATGAATTAAGAGGTGAGCTCCTCGCCGCAACCGATCCGGCCGACTATTCTAAGCCCGCTGACCTTGACTGTACGTAGAAACCTCCCCCCATCTCAGCCTCCATAAGCAGCATAACAAATTAGCCATCCAAGTCACATTTTCAGCCCCCCCCCCCCCCCCCCCCTCTCAGAATCAGCCACTTACTGTAGACAGTTTTCTCTTAATTGAAAAATGTAATTGTAGACTTTCAGTAGGAGACCAGACTGACAGTGCAGACAAATAAATCAGAGAATGAAATGCTAGCCTGGATCAGGACTATGTGGGTGGCTCCATCTGGGCAGGCCACATGCTGAGCTAGAAGTGGCCCGCATATATATATGTGTGTGTGTGTGTGTGTGTGTGTGTGAGAGAGAGCGATAGGGAGAGAGAGAGAGAGAGAGAGAGAGAGAGGAGGAAAGATACATGTCAAAAATGCAACGCTGGAACGCAGTGTAGCCTTTTAAATGACGTAAGAAGCCATTAATGGAGGTACCGGGGAGAGGGCAGCACCTACCAGTGATGAGTAATAAGTAAAGAATTCGGTGCAGCTCAGCGTGTCAATAAACACAGATTTATTATTTTTCTACATTATTTTTGCCTACAAGGGGGGAAAGCTCCTTTTTTTTTCTTCTTTAAATGTTGCCAGCTTGTGAAGACCATCGTATCTTCTCCAGCTCTCTAATTAGCTCGGGAGCAGATCTCCTTACCTCTGTCCAGCTGGGTGAGTGTGTGTGTGTACAGTGTGTGTGTGTGTGTGTGTGTGTGTGTGTGTGTGTGTGTGTAAGCAGCTGTATGCTCTCCAGCCTCTTATCAGCGTAACCACTGGCCCATAGTTAACAGCCACCATCTGGTGCCCATACACGCGTCGGGTTCAGCTCGCCAACCTCTCTAATCTAGATTTGAAGAAACCACCTTGGCCAAATCTCTTCCTCTTTTTCTATTTCCAACCTCCTCTTACTTAAATGTTTCTCCTTATCTCTCCCCTCCTCTTCTGTTTTTGGCCTTCTGGCAGTGACTCTTTTCACTTTTATCCTCCTTCGCTGACATCCCATGACAAGCGGAGATCTGTGCAGAGACGCCGGCCGGGCTGGTGGCACCACATGCTTTCTTAAGTGGGTTTACCAGAAACGGCCGGCCTCTTTGGGGTTTGTTGGGTGAAATGTGAAAGGGTAGTTTTTCCTTTTTTTCCCCCTTTTTTAGAGACCCATGCATGTGTGCCATGTGTGGCTCGTACATTCAGATTAAGCAGCTTCTTGTTTTGTTGATTGTCGTTGATTGATCTTTGTTCTACTGAAAAACTCATCAAAAAAAGTATCACGACCCCTAAGTAATGTGCCTTCTTTCTGTTATTTTGTGATTTTGCTTCTTTTAATTTACAAGTTTAACTTCTTATCTTAGAAAGTACACACACACACACACACACACACACACACACACACACACACACACACACATACACACACTGTCCATATCAGCACAGTGCGACATTCCAAGGAACAGTCTGGAAAGTTGATGAGGACAGAGACAGACTTGGCAACCCCACACTAAATGTCCAAGCGCTCTCTCTCTCTCTCTTTCCCCCCACTTCGCGCGCACACACACACACACACACACACACACCACATGGACACACACACATTCTGACTGCCTGACAAAACTGTCACCTCTGTCACAAATGTCGCTTTGGAATTACAGGGCACTGGTTCCCACAGGAAGCTGAAAAAAGTAGAGACTGGGAGCTTTGTTAGGAATCTGAAGCACAATAGCCTCTTAGTGCAGCTGCACATTAAGCAGCATTTTAATGTTTGTGGAAATACGTTTCTCATCACTCCGATGATCAAATCTGAGGCAGAACCCGGTAAAATGAAGCTTGAGGCCGCAGTTAGGATACAGATGCATAAAAGAGTGGCGCTGATTGTGTGTGTGGTTTCAACTGTCGCTGTTACAGGTCTAATTACAAGCCTCCAAAACACTGTGTCACACTGCGGCTATTTCCATTGACAGCCAGCTATGTTACCATTCACACACACACACACACATACACACATACACACACACACACACACACACACATATACTCACGGAAGCAGCAGCCGGGCAGTGAGGCAGCCAGAGTTTTCTTTGTGTGTGTATTTGTTTGTGTTGGTGTGTGTTGTAAACACCTGGAGCTGCCAGACGAGCTATTTCCATCCAGGGGTCACTCGGTGCTGCAGAGTCGATGACGTGCAGCGACTTGAGCTCACTTTTTTTTTTCCACGAAAGGGCGCAGATCAGTGCGATAGCCGCCGGCATGCAGATAACTGCAGACTGCAGGTTATGGACCTGATTCACTGAGATTCTAACGAGCGTCTCAATACAACAACAGGAAAAGCTACATTGCTGTGGTTAAAGCAAGAAGAGCAGATGAAATTAAGAAAAGATGGCAATATGAAGAATAATAAACCTTTTGCCAAATAAAACTAAAGAAATATTTATTAAGTTCATTAAGTTCCTCTTCACCACAATAACTGCAGCCAAGCAAAACCGTGCTGCTTTGCACTTGCATTCATTGAGACAAATGTGCTAAATGGACACCAACGATTATTTTGCACATTTAAAAGATACAATCCTTATTATTACTTGTTTTGCACATGGCTTTAAACATGCAAACCTTGAGTAAATTGAGCCCAGAGAGTTTCTGCACGCAGTGACATTGATTGATATGAATATAATCACATTTTACATTAACAAAACACACAGACGACGCAATCGATCATTGTGGGAGAAGTGACTGAAA
>CAESWR010001061.1:151054-164268 GCA_903171835.1 Mullus surmuletus
CCCCCCCCCCTCACCCAAAAAGACAGTTAGGTGCGTGTTTAGGCCTTGTGTGTTTTAGGTTTAATAACTGATAACTTTTAATGGATTTTAATACTGTAGAATAACTAATAACATCTCGGTCACTTGAGGAGTGAAGGGGCCAGATAGCGACTAACTGAAGGGCTTTTTTTTCTTTCTACCATAGCTTGGATAAGCGGAGAGAAAAAAAAAATATAGCTGTTTTGTTTATGGGAAATCTGAACATTCAGCGGCCCGAAACAAGAAATGGCGTCGGATCGAGAGGCCTGAATGATTTCCCTCTTGATGCTCAGAAGCCATTGCTGTGCCGTCGCCGTGGCAATTAAAGCCAAACGTGGCTATGAAAGATGCCTGCGGCTGCAGGTCCAATTGCTGCTGTTAGTATTAACCTCCCCCCCAACTTGATTGATGTGTGCGTGACAAAATGTGTGTGTGTGACTGTGTGTGTGTGCAGCATGAGTGAATCAAGTCAAAGAATCCAGCTTGCTAAAGAGTAAGCCTGCCATGTGTAAATTGATGTACAGTTTTCTAAAAAGAAAAAGAAGAAAAAAAATGTCAGTGCACAAGGTACCGCGGGCTACCTCTCACTTAATGTTTGACAGTAGTACGTAGGGATTGGAGGTGAATGCCGGAGTGTGTGTGAGTCCTCCACTTTCCTTTTTGTCATAGAAACGACCAGTGTTTCATTTAGACTTTGATTTCTGGGTGGAACGTCAAGCGTGGTGTGTCTGAGAATCCACTCCAGTCCCCTGAAACGAGAATGCCTTTCCTCTTTAAACGCGTTTCTTGCCGTCACATCTTAAATGAGAATATTTACACTGCACATTTGACGGGTAGGAAAGCTTCACTGCAATATCATTTGGGAATTCTTGACACAACTAAGTTATTTTGTCTGCATTTTTCTTCATCTTTGACCCAAAAGTTGCGACCATTGGATAATTGCATGCGGCCATTTGTACACACTGAGCCTATCTGCCCTTTACTGGTCACCGGAAACGTGTGTGTGCGTGTGTGTCTGTGTGTGTGTGTGTGTGTGTGTGTGTGTGTGTCTCAAACACCACTGGACCAGGATCAGCGACTGTGTCCACTGCTGAAGTTTGTAGCTTTGCTTCTGTGACACTGTGTGTCCGTATTACATTTGGAACGATGTGAATAGATTGAATTTTTTTTCCTTTACCATTTTTCCTTCTTTTGTTTGTTTTTTTTTTTTTNNTTGCAATTTCTGTGCTGTCATGGATCGAGGCCTGTTGAATGTAAGAGCATTTTGATTAGATATCCAACAGTGAACTTGAGCCGCCCCAGTTTAGGAGAATCTGACACGGCTTCATCCATACCACTATCGTAAAGTGAGTGAAATTTAACTTAAATGAGAGGAAATGTTCAGATTTGACACTTGCCCTATACGTATATTTATATCTATCTAATATGTATGTATGTATGTATGGAAAGCTCAACTTTTCCAATTTGGTTCACTAACAGTTGTTATTTTCTAGGAGCATTTTTTCCTCCAATATTTCAAGCGACCAGAATCTGGTCAACAGTTTATCACTCTTTGTGTGAAGCAAACCTTTTTCTTCCTTTCCTTTTGGTTTTCCTTTCATTACTTTTCCCTTTTCTTGTTGGGAAGACGACCTTTCCATGGGTTTCTAAAGGATTGTTGATGTTTTTAATGCACCGCTACAGCTAGTGTCATTGCTGCCAGTGTGTCCGAAAATGTGTTTTCCTGGCAAATTAAATTTACAGCTCCTTGATTTCTATTGTGATGTGTGATTAGATCTTACAGAAAATTATCACTAGGTTAATTGTGGTGTTCGATAATAGTGGAGACTGACACAGCACTGTTTTTCCCTGCTGTTTTTCTGTGGTTGTTCTCAAGCTGTCACCAAATACAATATACTGAAATATTTCAACGGTTATGAGATGAGTAAAATGTTGTTAGGAAAGAATTGACTGTAAAAGTATAATACTGCTGCCTGCTTCCACTAATTCCTGAAAAAAGAAAGAAAAAAAAACTTGCGTCGAGCTGTGACATGACTTTCTTTTGCATTTTGAACGCATGGGTGAAAGTATTGGTGTGCTGTTGAATGTTTAAACTCATTTGATGCTTTTGATGTGTGTCGTATAAGTTGTTCCTTTAACTTCTGTTAAATGAGGAATTTGAGTTGTATTTGTTTTTCTGGGGGGGAGGGAGAAATGGGATTTGCTTTTTGTACTCTGGGAATTTGTAATTGAAAATTTGAATAAAGGCAATATAAATGAGAAACACTCTGAGGCAGATTTATTCACTGGTGCAAAAATGGATCTTGGATCAAACGACCCACAAAAAAATGTTTCTTCATCTTATGCAAACATTATCCTGCATGCATATGTTTGTGTTACAAGCTATTTCTGTATTTGGTTTGAATAATCACAAGTTTGATACATATCTTCAGGGACGGAAGACGAATATAAGATATATATATAGGAATATATCATAATATACAGAATATGATAAAATCGTATATAATACGTATATTATTATGTATATTTACATAATAAATATACAAAATAAATAATATTTATTTATTATGTATAATAAAACAATCTAAAGCAGGGGTTGGGAACCTTTTTGTCTGAGAGAGCCATGAAAGCCACATATTTTAAAAGAGCCATATCATATTTTTTAACGCTGAATACAACTAAATGCATGTATTTTTTTCAAGTAAGACCAACAATTTTAGAGTATAATACGTCTCTAAATGTATTCTTTATATTATA
This sequence comes from Mullus surmuletus, assembly GCA_903171835.1. Lineage (NCBI taxonomy): Eukaryota > Metazoa > Chordata > Actinopteri > Syngnathiformes > Mullidae > Mullus > Mullus surmuletus. The sequence continues at coordinate 153,830 of CAESWR010001061.1, forward strand.
AAGAATACATTTAGAGACCTGCTGAAATGTCTGATATTCTTCATCTTTTGTTCTTTTCTCCGTCTTCTTCATCAAAAGGATGCTCTGCAAAAAATAGCTCGCTGACTTTTTTGATGAAATTGAGGGAAGTTTAGTTCTCGACCTCACGACTCCTGTAGGCGACTGCATTATCCAATAAAAAGGTTTTGGTGTCCGACCCTCCTGGACCCCAAAGGTCAGCTGGGATCGGCTCCAGAACCTGCAACCCTGAACAGCAGCGGGAGAAAATGGACGGATGGATTAAAATATGTGACAATAATTCATATTTTGAACGTTATTTTTAACACTGTGATTTCTGTAATCTTTGACTTTATATTTCAGCGTAATTGTTCATTACTTATCATGTTAAGAAATGTCAGCTAAGACTTATCTGTAAAGAGCCACATCTGGCTCGCGAGGCCAGAGGTTCCCGACCCCTGATCTAAAGGGACACATTTTCTATTAAACACGGCTGAAGCACTGAATAGATCTATAGAATTAAACAAATTCAATGTAAACTCACGAAAAATGCCCATTCGTTTGTGAATGTCTTGGACTCGGTAGAGAGTATCTGAGGTCTGACTGTAATTAGCGAGGAAAACGTAATCGCGTTTGTGCGGCAGCTCTGTTTGTCCCTCCGCCGCCGCCGTCTCTACGTAGAAGCATGGCCGCGCTCTCACAGTTGTCATAACTGTTTTGATGGTGTAAAGCCGCGTTTTCATCGTCCCTGAGAGGTTCTGCTCCCGCATTTGGCCTTCAAGTGACTCCACATCCACGCTAGAACTCCGGTAAGGGTTGAATCCCGCCACCCGGGGCGGGTTTCCCGCCAAAACTCAGGGCACGTGGGCAGCAGCTAGCTAGCATTAGCTCCCCTCACAGCTCGCTCGCGTCTGCACGACGACCAAACACGCTCGAAAATACGTCACTTTTCGCTGTTTAGCCTCGACGGGTCACAGCTGTGGACTCTTTATCCTCCAATCACGGCTCGTCTGCCGGAAGGTGCAGTTAAACCACACGTGTTGCGTGTAAATATCGCGGGTAGTGTCTTTGTAAACAGCGGTTAGGTTGTGTTTAAGGTGAGTTTACGGAGTTGATCAGCGCGCACGCAGCTTTTCATTCGCTGCAAACAGCAGCAAACGAGCCACAAGTCACAGATGCTGCTTGTTTTACAAGTCAAATGAGCCAATTGAGTTTCGCACCATCAACACACCGTCGGGACGTTCTGTAAGTGTTTGGCGGGATCCGCCAGACACTTACTTTGGTCGTTTGAAGACGTCGTGTCTCAAACGTGAGAGGAGATGAGTGGAACAACAGGAGTCCAACATGATGCACTTTAGTTTTGTTTGTGCAGAAACAGGGCAGATTGATTGACAGGCTAAAAACAATCACATTGTGTTTGATGTCAAATCTTATGTGTAATAATGTTTGAATCATGGAGTTAATCGTGGCTGCTGACAGTGTTCACTGGTGTCTGTACGCGTTTAAATCTACCAGCCAACTGGTCGTACTCTGCATGTGTTTGCATGTTCTCCCCGAGCAGGCCGGGTTCCCTCCCCGTCAGGTGACCTGCAGAGACTCTCGTTTTGATGGGAATGTGAATGATGGAAATATTCAAATGAAATGGTCTCTGATTTCCAGACCATGCCGTCGGCGTGTGACTCTCTCATCGATGACATCGAGGACATGGTGTCCTCCAGCGACCCCACTCCTCACGAGAGGCAGTACGCTAGAAAAAGTATCATCCCGAGGGCCAGGAGGAAAAAAGACATTGTGAGCAACGAGGAGCTCCAAGCTGACAGGTTTGTGCCAAAAGTCTACAAGTGTTTAACGTAAACTATACTAACAGCAGCATAAAGGTTAATTCCCCCCCCCCAGCGCAACAGGGACTGCCATCGGTAGAGTAAAAAAAGATTGGAGCCCCTAAACACCCATGCTTACCCTCACAACAAAGCTCCTTCTTATGCACATTGTGTCAAAATAAGTTTATTTAGTAGTTGAAGGAGCGTATGAACTAATAGATAATAGATCATTTCACAAAATATTAGAAATCCTCAAGTAAATGAAATACTTCTAGATTTCGCTGAATTTGTTATTTCTTGTATAATGATATTTCATAACTGTGCCCATTTCATACTTATTTCACCCTCTCCTGTGGACTAGAAACACAAGTTATTACCTGGACTGTGGTGTTCACTGTCAACCTCCACCTTAAATGTGGATTTAACCTGTCCAGTGTCACGAGGAGCTCATTTTTTCAAGTATTTATAGTAATAGCTCAAGTATTCATATGGATGTTCCATTTACACCAGCAGTAAGATGCAGTAAAATCTGAATAATAACCATTAAAAGTGCTTGAATCTGACCTACTGACATGTGTATGAACCCTGAACGTCCGTGGTTAGATAATATGTAAATGAGATCTCTCCTTATCAGCTAGTTTATCAAAACGAACCACATTTTTGACTACACAATTGCGTTAAATTTCTAGCCTGATTCCCGGCACGCAGAAGATTTGGATGAAGACGTGGGGCTGCAGCCACAACAACTCTGACGGAGAGTACATGGCCGGCCAGCTCGCCGCCAGCGGATACAAGATGACTGGTAAGAGGCCTGTTTTTGTAATGGTTTTGAGGCCTGTGAACTCATTATTACAAATAATACTAATAGAAACAGGGTTTTAGACTAATTTAACACATGTTAATAAATTAACTATAGGGGCGATTTGTATGCTCAATCTAGAATCAATATCATCCAACACAAGGGGGCAGTGTTGCTCCGCCAGTGGGCTTTATGTGGACTGCACTCAGACTGTGTGCACGTTTCCCCCCCAAAAACTTTGCCAAGCAAATCTTGTGCATTTAAATCTCAGTGAGAGACGTGAATATGAGATAAAGTCACCTTTTTTAGCGTGTTAACTCTTTAGCAGGAGCAGCGAATCATCCCCAAACCTCTTTATTCGCCTCAGTCCTTCTTTTTCCAGTAACTGATATGATGTCGTCACTATCACTTTTATAAGAGGAGACATATTATTTGAATGTGCCTTAAGTGAATCAAAGAAGTATAAACTCTCTCAGTGATCACTGTAAAGGCAGCAGGATGTGCAGTGTCACGTCGGGCGCTCGTGTTGCATCAGCGCCGGCAGACTACTTTTTTTCCATATGAACCCTTGACCGGGTTGATGCCACCCCTTCATCTGCAACTTTGCATGTTGCTTTGCATGGAGGCCAGACGCTCTGTGAACCAGATCGCCCGGCGTCTTTCATGAGGGATTAAGTATGCGTCTGTGTGTGTGTGTGTGTGTGTGTGTGTGTGTGTGTGTGTGGGCGTGTGTGCGCACGCAGAGGTGAACAAGGCAAAGTTCCTCTGCAGTCCTCCTCGTTGCATTTTTTTTTTATATTCTTGGTTTTCAAAATTCCAGTACTGGAAAAGCTCAATGAGGGAGAAAAAGTGAATATCGTATATAACCGCAACGCTGGCAGTGGTTTTCTGACGGTTCTCTGTGGTACTCCGCTCTGTACCTGCTTCCTGTCGAGTTGAATCCCATATGCCAAAATACATGTTCAGAATAAATAAGGGAATGCAGTAGAGGCAGAAACAAATGTGTGTGTGTGAAGCGTTTCTTTGGAAAAAGTTTCATCTCTACCCGAAACCTTTTTAAAAAAAAATGTATTTATTTATTTATTTTTGAACAGCAAAACATGCAACACCCTCTCTTGTACAATTTAGTTTTTTGTCTCAGACTTGTTGTCAAAACAGTCCTCACAACCGCTTTAGCGATTCATATTATTTTTCTTTTTTACCGAAAGTGAACAGTTGTTTTCTCACCACAGTACTTTGATGTTTGCATCGCGTAATATCTGTGTGATCCGGATCCACTTGCGGTCTGAGTTTGAGAGCAAATTAACTCCTCGTTAACACATTTTCCCATATTTTCTCCGACTTGTGTACACACTCGTAGAGAAATAAAGCCGAGATCTGTGAAATGGGATTCCACTCAACGTCGATAGTTTAATGGAGGCAGGAGAGGAGCCGAGCTAATTAGAGGACGGAGAAGCCGCTTAGAAAGTGTTTCGGCAGCAGTGGCTGTTGATCCCTCCTCCCTCCTCTGCCCTTTGTGCAGCCACGTTTGTCTCTGGCTTTGTTTGCCAGCGAGTGATTAATAAAGTTTCACGTGATGGTGTCAATATGTCAGATTTACACACAGCGTCGGTGCGTTCCTCTGATGTGCACTTTGCATGGTTTCCATCTTTTTAACGTGGCGTCTATCTCATCAGCCCGTGGAGCCTCTGCAAATTTCTGAATGTTTTTTTTTCCCCCTTATTGTGATTATAATTATATATTTCCTCAGCAAAAACAGCCGAGTTTTACGTGCGAGGCCGCCTCCCCCTCTGGTGCTGCCGTGTTTAATTCCGGAGGAAAATCTGATGACGGAATAATTTATTCCTGAACGGAGAAATTATGTTTTGTGGTTATCTGATGCAGACATCTACAGGATCTGGGTTTTTTGTGTGTGTGTGTGTGTGTGTGTGTGTGTGTGTGTGTGTGTGTGTGTGTGTGTGTGTGTGTGTGTGTGTGTGTGTGTGTGTGTGTGTGTGTGTGTGTGTGTGTGTGTGTGTGTGTGTGTGTGTAATTTGATGTGCGTTTATCTCAATCAGACAAAAACCAAAATTCTTTTTCCAGGTGTGATTGCTTGTATAGTACTAACATAAAGAGACTGTGTGTGTTTGTGTGGGTGTGTGTTCTGTCTTTATGCGGTAGCTGTGTGTGTTTGTGCGTGCGTGTGTGAGAGAGAAAGAGAGAGAGAGAGCTGATATTAACCCCTCAGGCGTTTCTTTCACCATGGGGTCTGAGCAGCCATAGAAGGACATTAATCACACACTTCAAAAATGCAGATGTACTCACTCTCTTGTGTGTATGTGCACACACACACACACACACACATGCACACACGCACACACGCACACAGGCCAATTCTTTTCCTCTTCATCTGGCCATTTAGACCCTTGATCTCTTCATCCTTCCCACCTCTCTTTGTCTTTGCGGCCCCCGGCGTCCCCGGAGCTCCCCTGAAACACAACCTGTCTCCTCCTTTGTCTCCGCGTCTCTCTTTGTCTCCCTCCCGTCTCTGTGCGCTCGCTTCTGTGTAAACTTGTCAATTAAATCTTGATATTTTAGCGGGCTAATTATCTTACCGTGGGTGTATTTTGACGCCGGTGAAGTGAGTACGTCGGCGTCGTCTTTCAGGAATTAAAGCGTTGGCGAAAAACCTGTCGTTTAAAGTGACAGACGGAGTCGTTTTTTTCCGTTTCCCGCTCAGGACGTTTGCGTGCGGGAAGATGTCGGCCCCCCCTGCGAATCTGATTACCGTACGGGGCTGCTGGCTGTCTGAAGGTCCACAGCAGATATCTTTGCGATACAAGACAAGTGTAATGTGATCTTCTCTGGGGTAATGAGGTTAAAACTTGCTGTTATGGATCCACTTTTTATCTTTTATAACGTATACATCAGGCTGGTTTATAGAGTGATGTAGTCACTATTAGATTTAAAGTCAGGATTCAACCCACAACTTTATTAATAGATATTGTCACATTATCGGTTTAAAAAGTGTGTGATGAGCACTGGTGCTATCAGTCAAGTTGTGCAGATGTAGCTGGTAGGTAAAGTGACAGCCTCGACACACAATGGTGTAAGTAAGGTGTCTATCAGGTAGAGGTTGACTGATACGTGTTTTTCTACAGTAGGTCCCGATATTTAGAAATTGGTGTCAGCCGATATTTTCTAGCATACATTTAGCCTTTTCTGCAGCCACGACGACACTGGGCTCGCCAGTGATGTGCTTGTATGTGAATTTGATCAGTATAGTTGGATATAGGCTGGTGCCAATTATTTAAGAAATGTCAAATATCTGCCTGATATATCGACGTACCTCTAGAATAAGCTTCCTAACATTTCAACTGCTTTAAAGCCATCATCCAAACACAAACCTATTTCTGAAAAGTTGGAAAGAAAACCTGCTGTTCCTCTTAACTTAAATTTAAAACAAAAGCAGTGTGTGTGTGTGTATCAGCGTTTGAAAATGACATCATACCGAATATCGGCCAAAAGTCACATATCGTGTGTTGCGGCCAGTTGCTGCACTAGTTCAGCAGTTTTAAGGACTTTGCATGTACTTTTCAAGTCTAAATGCATTTGCAAGACTGAATATTCATGCTTTGTGCGTAATGGGACTCTGTCATCGGCGCCTCTTTGCAATAGGTGTGTGATTTTGTGTGAGTGTGTGTGTATGTATGTGTGTGTATTCCCTCATTGACGGAGGGATTAGTTTGATGAAGTGCTGCAATCGTATTATAACCATCACACTTGCACGTTGGTACTTGTGTGTGTGTGTGTGTGTTCATTACCTCACTGAGTTCAGCCTGCAGTGCTGTCGCAGCTGCATGACCGCCGCTGAAAAGGTCAAACGTAGCAACATATTTGTGTGTTTTTGGCCGACGACATGCCTCTGCAAGCGTTTAATTACTCACGCGAGTGTGTGATGGTGTCCCACAGGTGACCCAAAAGAACAAACGGCTTTATTAGCCATCAAGATGAATGTTTTTTTTTTTTTTTCTCCTCTTAGTTTTCTTTTTTACCTCATTAAGTAGCTTGTAGATTGCTTGATCCCTCAGCAGCAAAGCCTCAGATTACCGTTTCTCTTCCTTTTTGGAGCCTTGTTTTGTCTTCCTCTTCTCTTACCTTCCCGTCTACAAAGTGCTTAAAAGGTCAGAGTCTTGCTGCCAAAGCTAAAGGATTAGTTTGATTCCTGTCTCGCTTTGTTTTTTCGCCCTCCCGTCTCTCCCCCCTTGTTTGCTTCCTTGTCTCCTCGCTCTTTCCCCTCTTACATCATCCTTCCTTCGCCCTCCCCTGACCTCACCCGGAGTATCTTCTCTCATTGTTTTTTCACTCTGAGGTTGTTGGAAGGAGAAATTGCCTGTCATGGCCCAGAATCGGGAGAGATTGCTGCAGGGTCGGGCCGGGATTGTTTTGAATGGTGTGTTATGGAACGCAATGCAACTGTCCTGAATGGCATGAAATTGTCGGGAGGAGTGTGTGCGTATGTGTGTGTGTGTGCGGCCCTGATATGTGATTCTGAAAGATGTTGTGACTCGTCTGCTGCTGGATTGAATGATATTTATCTCCTGTGTCAAATAAACCGTTTCAAAACAGTAATATAAAAATCAAACCTGTCGTTCACATCCGCAGAGTCCGAGTAAACCAATTCGGACAAAGAGCGAGCTTTCACCACCGCTGAAAACATGACATCACCTTCCCTCTCATCCCTCCCTCTCATCCTCTCTGCCTTTTTTTCTCTCTTACACCCTGGCTACAGACACACACACACACACACACACGCCACACACACACACACACACACACACCTCAAACTCTTTCTTTCTCAAACTATGACATCACCCCGTGAGGCGTAGTAGCAGTTCCTGTGCCAGCCTCTAGGTGGCAGCCTTGGCTTGTGAGACGCAGCTTTTTTTTCTCTCCTCTGAGCTGGTGGATGAGGATGAGGTCATGCTTCTGGAAAAAAAAGATACACTTTGGGCTCTCATTCATAGTTTTTTAAAAGTTGTAACTTTGAGTCCTTGACGGGGACTCGCTCATCTGCAGATGATAAATGTGGAGAAAAATGAAAGTGGGATTTAAAATTTTTCTCGCATCTCTGAAATTAGCGTCATGCAATAGTAGAGGTGGAGAAAGGCGGTGCTTTTCACACAGATGTTGATGCGTTTAGGGCAGTTTTCTTTAACATATTTCAATCTTACAGCATCTCACATGCGTTCTACCCGGTACACGAGCAGCTGCTTCTTTTCATTCATCAAATATGAAGCGGCTGGTATTATAAGCCAGAGTTTACAAACTGCTTTCCTCAGTTTTTTGTGCCTTTATTCCCCCCTAAAATCATCAAAGCAGCATCTTATTTCACACGTCCGCCCTTCTTTCATTGTCAGAGCATGCCTGCCTGCCTGCACTCTCATGCTGAACCTCCCAGGCTGCAGTTTCACCTGTCAGCCAAAGAGGGCACTGTTTACCCATGATTACCCACCGGCTCGCACTCACACAAAACACACGCACCACATTGGAGCAGCAGAGCAATGTGCCAAGTAGTGACTTCATAGAAAGGCGTGTATACTCACACATGTGCATACACACACACACACACACACACACACCCTTCATGGAAAGTTACACCAGGATATTTTGATTTTTGGCTGCTCTCATCCTCCTCGAATCTCCTCTTTGCCAGCCAGCCGGCCAGTCAGTCCTGCTCTCACACACTCTCTCACACACATACACACACACACACATGCGTGGCACTTCAGTTGTGATTTTACATACCGGTTAGGCAAAATTACTCCCTGGTACACAATGTCAGCCAAATGAGGCGTTCTCAGTTCCTGGTTTGGACGCAGACAGTTGGAGGATGCGGGATGTGAGATGTTTTCATAGAGTGATTTGAGAGCTTAATTGATCAGCAGGCATTACAGGTGTTTGCCGTGAGCGCGCCAGCGCATCGCACACACTCTCATGCTGTTCCGCTTCTAGTTAATGACGGATGAATGATAGGCACATGGATTATCAGCTTTATTTTTGCTTTGGTTTTAATTTCTAGATCTGAAATGCGATATAAAAACACCCTATAAAATATGAGGTATTAATCTTGCGCTGCGTCACCTCATCTGCTCAGACAGTGCGAGAGATTTCAAAATCATGTTTAAAATTTAGGCTGTGGCACCTTTTGTAACTGATTCAGCTCTCACTGCGTCCGTGTTGCGAGCGCCTCTGCAGCTCCGTGTGATTGTATTACATCACTGTAGAGTATTCTCACTCTGAGCGGGTGTGTGTCTGTGAGCACCTCGCGTACATGGCGTCTCATTCATAAAACGGCAGTGTGTGAGGATTTTCTGATTGGCTGACTGCGTGCCGCGCAACATTACATGCCGCGCCGTTGCAGCCAATGGAAACTTACAATCTTCTTTTCTGACTCCACCTCTCTCACATATACACATTATTAGCGCATATAAACCAGCCCACACACACATGCGCACGTTTGCTTGACTCGCACGCAGTTGCAGATGCAGTGAAAAGTGATATTATGGAGGGCGAATGTGTGAAAGACGGCTTTTTCGACAGCCGTCACTCTGCCAGATGAGAAATAATGCTTTCTGTTTTTGTGAGGAAGAGACCGTGTGTGCTCTCTGTCTTCCCATCACGTCGCAGCCATGTGTGTATCTACGCGTGTGTGACACAGCCCCGAATCGCTGATCTACAGAGGCAAAATGGGTGTAGGGGAAAAGTGATGCAAGGAAAGACGAGAGGGAAGAGCGGTGGGGATGAAGGGGCGCAGCCGGCAGAGGCGGCGGACGCACTCGCAGCCAAAATCGGCGCAGAGCGACACTCGGAGAAAGGGAGGCGGCAAACACGCTGCCAGAGAAAGCACATTACGGTGGCGAGCGCAGAGATGGGTAGATGGTGAAATAACAGAGCGGTGGAGAGGGAGGAAAAAAAGGCAGTGAAAGGTGGAGAGATGACAGGGAGTCGTTTGAACAAAGCCAGATGTAAGGAGGGACGGTGCTGGCAAAGGGAGGTGATGCAGATGGAAGTGGGTGTGTGTGCTGCAGTGAGTATGAGTGCGGGCGGTGCTCAGGCGATGGAGGAGGTTTTTACTGAGAGAAAATTAGACAGGAGACATATTTATCTTTTTACATAAACACTAAACGGCAATGATAAATGATCCAAATAAACCCAATTTTCCTCCATATATTTCTACCTGTTACAGTTTAAAGCTGAGAGCTGATGTGAGCGGCTGTTAACATGTAAATGTATATATGGAAATATCCCTCTATTGACACGAGGGGTTAAACACTACTTTGCATATTAAAGTTGTCGTTTGAAAAAAAAAAAAAATCTTATGCAGTTTATAGCTTGTGTTAAATGTGGAATATCGGCCAGCAGAAATGATGAGATGTCTCTCTGCCGTGTCCTCTGGAACACATAACACGCACACATTTTCCAAGGCTTTGAATTCATCTAAAGTCCACAAATAGACCATGAGTCCAAGCAGTCAAGTGTAACCATTTAGAGGCCAGGAAATTGGAGTGATCCCAAACTGTGTGTGTGTGTCTGTGTGTGTGTGTGTACCTCAGTGATCCTACAAGGTGACCCTCGTGTAGGCAGCACCCAGCAACCGTTCAGAGGCAATGGGATTAGGGAGTCCAGCCAGTCCTGCCTTTAAAAATTCCCCCGGGGACTCACAGATTGAGACGGAGGAAAAGTGGGCTCGCCTGAGGAAAAGGGGGATCACCACTCAATCTCGCCTATTGATTACTCTGAACCAAGGATTTTTTTTCCCAGCATCGCAGTCTAACCTGATG
>CAESWR010001061.1:175259-185561 GCA_903171835.1 Mullus surmuletus
ATGTATACTCACACACATACGCCCGCACACACACACACACACCTCATTGAAAATAAACTGCCATCTCCTCGGGCACACGGCAAATATAATCACATTTGTAATGTCAGAGATATAGTGCGTCAATATTTGCCCAGTCTGTTATTGTTGTGAAATGGGGAACTGGCTGCGGTTGCCATGGTGCACATGACTTTGGCAGTTGGCTCTGAGGCGCAGAAAGACACACACTGTCTCTCTCACACACACGCACACACACATGCACACACACACACACGCACGCACGCATGCGCGCGCAAGGAGAGACAGATGGGTTAGGCAAATGACACTAAGCAGGTGGGGCCGTCTTTGCAGATCACAAAAACTATCCTCCTTTTCACACAATAAAATGAGCAAATAAAGGACGACAAGCTTGTTGATATTTGAACTTAACAGGCAGAGAAAAGAAAAAATCGCTTCAGTGCTCCGCCCCCTCACGGTCAACTGCTAAAATATAAATATGACCTTTGTGGAGGTCATGACCCTGCTTGTCGCTCTCGGGGGTTTTCTAAAGTGTAATGTAAAGGTTCTGCTGCTCCTGTCAAACCACTGAAACGGGAAACATTTTCAGACTGTTTTCCTCGCAAATATCGCAATGTGGAAAAGTTGGGCTGCAGTTTCCAGAACTTTTTTGAGGCGTCCTTGGGCTGATAATCACAGTTCAGAGGTCCTTTTTCTAGTCAGCCGAGTCTTATTGAGTGTTTATGAGTTTCTCTGCTTATGATTCGCCCACAGATTTTCAATGATTATTTTCATTAAAAAAAGGCACTAACTTGATGTGTAAGACTGGATGTCGAGTGCAGTTTTTCATTCTCAGTATTTTTCAGCACCTTGTAGGGCCTCAGGAGTGTTGAAGTGACACCATCTCAAATACAAAAACACACATTTCAGTCTTTATAAGGGGAGGGCGTATTTCAGGGCTGCTGCCTTGGATTCACTTTTCATATTTCTACACACTTGGCTTTGCTGTTGTGAGCAGTTGTAGGACATTGACTCATGATATATTTGAAAGACGTCCTTGGGGCATTTCTCACTCGCTTTGCTTCATACTTGACCGGACGTGTTGCGTACTTTCGCCCCCATCCTATCTGCTCTCTCTTTTTCTCCCCTCTGAGATTCTTAATTCTTTGTGAGACACGTGCCGTTCTTCCGTCCTCTGACTTTTGTCTGGGCCGCGCCGGGCGAAATCCAACTCTGCACACACGGGGTCAGACGGGATATTAATGAGTAGACGCTTCCTCTGGCCTTCATCTAGTGAGAGCCAGCGTGTACCATGTTTCACTCTCAGGTGTGCGTGTGTGTGTGTGTGTATGTGTGCTAAAAGTGAAATCATTGCTCTATTACTTTGTCAGTCAGTCACCTTCCAGGCCCTTCTTTCTCCCAGACACACTGACTTCTGTGCCCTTGACTCTAATAATCCCTCTCTCGCTGTGTGAAATATCTTTTCATGCCTGCACTGATGATCATAATGGCTTTCCGTCAGGGCTGCAGACTAGTGATTGGCCCCAATTACCGCGTGAACCCGAGGCTTCAAATCATCCTATCTATGCAAGGTGAGACGCGTAATGGCAAAAATCTATTTAGGCCCTGGTTTCCATCCCTCTGCCTGCGTGCAGCTCAATGAATCACACTTAATGCAGATTTAAAATCACAGGGAATCCAGCTGCCAGATGTTTATCATTACTTTCCTCTGTTGTACATTTTCCCCCCACATACAACCCACATGTACCCTACAAGTTCTCTTATCTTCTCGACCAGCGATTGCTTTGAACTTAATAGCCCGACACACACACAAGCTAGCGGGCGCACACACTTCCCATCTCCTTGCCTACTTAATTACAGACCTGCCACCGCTGTCTGGTTTTAATAGCAAATTGGCAACTGTCAGTCGGTGGTTAACACTGGTCCAAGTGGGAGAAGAAAAAAAACCTGCCTTAAAGCTGCTCCATGTTTGAGAGGACGGGGACTCGTGTTCCCTTTTTCCCCCCGCTATTTTTAGCCCCGGGAAGCGTCCCTCAGCTCGGACCCAGGTGCGGCGCGCCGTGTCCGCCGTCGCACGCAAAAGGGAGACGGATTGACTCCAGCCTTTTGCCCCGTAAAAAAGCAAACTTCTGTCATCCAAATTAGCAGTGGGGTCGTCTGGCGGCATTCATCATTCCTGCTCCACTTTCAGCCGAGCCGGACCGCCATTTTTCACCCGGGTACCCCCCACTTAATCTTCTAACCCCGGTCTCTCCTCGCCGCGCCCCGCTCGCTTTATTTCTACCTGCTCCTCCACATCTTTATCACTTCACCACTGCGGCACCTCCGGTTCTTAATCTTCTTTTTTCTGTTGCTCCACCTCACTGTTAATAAACTATCTCCTCCCTATTACTTCTCTTCTCCCTCCTTATTTCAGCTCTCTTTCTCTCTCCCTCCTCTGCGGTAATGGACTTGCAGCTTTTTGAAAGGACAGGAGAGAAATCCCTTGTGAATAGATGTTTCTTAGATGTTGTCAAACTGTTGGCATGAGTGCTACGTTGGGCCCCCCTGCTGTGCTTAACTTGGCATACACTCCCTCTGCTTCTGAGCACGGCACACACACACGCCACACAGACACATGGTGAGACACACACAGACACCATATCCTGTCTCCGAGAAGAGACGTTAGATTATGCGCTCACGACAAGAAGTGTTGCCGTGAGTGTCTGCCATGTAGAGGAGCTGAGACGCCGGCGAGGCCTCCAGTGAGTGTGACCAGACTGCAGGCGCGTGTTTTCCTTCTCCGAAAGCTTCTGGGAGACAGAGAGCGACTGTTAGGATGATTGCATAGACCACGTCCACACTAATGCGGATGCATTCGGAGGAAAGAAAATCTTGTTCTCTCTCTTCCTAGCGCTCGTGTTCCATAAAGTTTTCCACCTCAGACGGCTGAGAGGACGTCCTCGGCGGCCAACATTCTGTCTCTGCATGCTTGATCGGTTTGTGTGTGGATGCTGCCAGCAGGGACGGGAGTTTATTCAATAGTAAAGTCATGATCCGGGCTGCTTGCTGGGCCAACACCTGAGATCCGTCCCTGTTAACAATGTGGAATATTTATCACACTGCCGTCTCTTAACCAGGTATTTTTAAAATTCCCAAAAAGTGTTGTGCTGTAAATAGACCAGGTGAGGTGGAAACATTGTTGCTCTTTCAAATACTTTATAAAAAGGCTTTCTGCCACACAACTGTCAGTACTGCTGCTCATTTGTTTCAACCTCGTCACAATCCTGGCAGCTTCTAATGGCAGCAGATACAGTTCCGGGTGCTAATGTCGCTTCGAGCAACCAGCCTGGAGCGCCAACGATGAGCAGCCTACTGAGGTCTGGAAATCTCTGCGCCCTCGGGTTATTTCCAACCCTGTTATTATTTTTTTTTTGTTTAGCCTCAAACTGAACAGTCATCAACCCCAACGGACGTCTCCTGAGGGGCTGTTACCTCAACGTTTTGCTACTCAGCTCCTCGTGGACTCGAGTCTCCTTACATAAGTTGCACGCCTCTCCAGCACCTGTTAGCAGGCTGATGTGGACTTTTGTTTTGTTGTTGTTGTAGAAAATCCACTTTTTAACTTGGTGGTAGTTGTCGTAAGCATAGTTTTATATTTCGTCAGATATGAGCAAATTGCTCGGAGAGGCACCTGAAAGAATAAAGAGCATAAACAGAGTTAGACCAAAGCAGTTGTAAAGTTGTTTTGGTCGGAGGCAGCCAGCTCCCGCTCGGTGCAGATGTTGCTCTGTAGTTGCATCAGAAGATTAATTGCAGGTGAGGATGAAACATGTCTGCGTGCTCGCATGTTGTTCGCTGCGTGTGTGTGTGAGATGATTTGGCTTTTGGTACATCTATGTTAATGCACATGCTGTTCTGTGTGCGTGTGTTTGGATTTTAAGGTTTGAGTTATTTGTCATGAAGCCAGTGGAGGAGAGAAAATATATTGGTTGTAACTACAAAGCATGAGTGTCATTCCTCACTTGTGACTGACAGCTGCAAGAGCATCATGGGCAGCTGTGTGTGTGTGTGTGTGCGTGCGCCCGTGTGTGTGTGTGCAGCTTCCCTCTAATGACAGTTGATTGCATTATCATCCATGGCTGAGTGATTACTCACACTGCTAGACAGATAGACCAACTGCCAAAACCCCAAGGCCCCTCTCTGTGTGTGTGTGTGTGTGTGTGCGTGCGTGCGTGCGTGTGTGTGTGTGTTGTGTGTGTGTCTGTGTGTCTGTGTGTGTATAAGGGATTCAGTGGCGATGGGACTGTGGATGCTTGCTTGTACAATTTGATTGGAGGTGAAGCTCGGAAGGCCTCGAAGGTCCATTCAAAATTTGCCACGTCAGTGAAACACACACACACACACACACACACACACACACACACACACACACACACACACACACACACACACACACACACACACACACACACACACACACACACACACACACACACACACACACACGCGCGCACTGATGTAATGGCACACACCAACTGAGCCTGCCTGAGGAGAGGGAACCTTTAAAACAAAAAAGATGTTTATGTACTGTTTTCCTCCAAGTACACTCCACACATGCTTTGGGAACTTGAGTGTGTGTGAGTGAGCGGCGAGCGGCGTTGAGTATCGTTGCCCCATGTGACCTGCTAACAGAGGCTTTTGTCGCGCGTAATAATTCCCCGAAATTGCAGACTAATGGCTTTGACGCCTGTCAAGGCCTCCATCCACGTATTGATCTCGGCTGCTCACATGAATCGGTCGCTCACACTGATGCTGCGGAAGTTTGAACGGACAAACAAGGAGAAGATGATGGAAAATCGATAGGAAATGACGTGCGGCAAAGGCCCCGAGTCGGGTTGCTGTGATGAAGGAATTTCCCCCTGCAGTCATTTAGAGCGTCTCAATAGCGGTATCACGGCTCTAAGACTGCGTTGGTACTGCGTGGTGCGAGCTAAAGGACGGGCTGGCTGTTGGTGTGAGTGATGGTTTATATGGTTTAACTCATATCTCTGAACATCGCCAAACCCCCTCAGAAATATTTATTCATTTATTGTCTTCTCACCACCCTGCCAGTGGAGTTTCAGGGGTAAAAAGTGTTGCAGTTGCGTCCAATAAAATGGAAATAAATCCAAGAACTGCCACCAAGGGTGAGGGTTGGGTAACAGCAAGTGTGCAGAAATGCAAAATTGGAAATGATTAGTATATTTAGCAGGAAAGCAACTGAGAGCAGCTGAATGTTGTCTTGTGTTTCTCTGCACGGCTCACACTGAACCTGAGAGACCTTCCTTTTTCTGAGGAGAAAGCTTTTTGTTAGGTTATTGTGTACAATTTAAAAAAACAAAATGAAGAAAAGTGTGATAAGAATTAGCAGGACGCGTTCTTTAGCGCATCTGCTAACATGGGTCGAGCGCGATTTACGTTCTTGTACTGTATTCAGCCACCAGAGGGCACTTCTTTTTTTTTTTTTTTTTGGGAGATGTCACATTGTTCATCTTGATATGCAGTCTGTGGTCATTGCCCCGGCTCTGCCCTGCAGTCCACCTGTCCTCCCAGTCAGCCCAGCATCCAGCTGTCCGCTCAGCCAATAAGGCCAGACAGGCCTTGTTAGCTCAGTCAAGTGTGTCTATTCACCCCAAAGCCACCCCTTTGCCCCTGCATGCTTACTCCCATAAACCACTTCTGCACTGTATCCCAAGGTCAGCATGCCCTGTGTGTGTTAGTGTGTGAGAATGTGTGTGTGTGTAAGATGAGATGAGAGGGCGGGGCGTGTGCACGGCAGAGGAGGAAGGGTGATGTGTTTGGAGATAGAGTGTGGAAAGGATGGAGAGCGAGAAGACAGAAGCGACAACAGAAATGTGTTTGTGCAAGCATGCATGTGCTCATGAGGGAAATGTGTAAGATTGTGTGTGTGTTTGTGTGTGTGTGTGTGTGTGTGTGTGTGTGTGTGTGTGTGTGTGTGTGTGTGAAGCACCAGGAGCATCATATTGACCCCCAGGGCTGCTGTCTGCCTCTTCGGTCTCACTCAGACACACACACACACACACACACCACACACACACACGTGCTCAGACGCCTGTGCCTTCAGCCTCATACATCATCTGCCCGGGCAGGATACCAGAGGGGAATCAGAGACCCCATTGATCTGGGTCTTTGCTCTCTAAAAAAATTAGCAGCCGGGATACTTTGTTCTGCAGGAAAACGCTTGCCGACTCAGAGCGGGTTTTTGATGGAGTAGCGGCGTGCCAAGGAGGCAGCACGTCAAAACAAACATTTACACGCCGCCGCGCTCGTCCGCGGAGCTTAACTCTACCTGCCCGCCGCCACCGGGGACAGATAAAACCCGCGCGCTGCAGGTATAGCTGAGCCGAGTTTGGAAAACTTGAAGACGGGCTGAAATGGAAAGTATGAGCCACGTGTAGCCACGGCGACGGCAGAGAAAGTGGGGTTATATATGATACGTATCCATAATTGAGAGCGAGAGGATTCCGTATGAAAGGTTTATGGTGCTTGGAGAGCGGCGAGTCTCCAGAGCTCCACTTCGCTCTACATAAATATACAACATCTGACTGCAGTGAACTTCTCCGAATCGCCTGAAAAACCCGAAGCGGGATGTTTTATAATCAGCCAGTACTGAAAAATGCTAAGTACTCTCCTGGCAGGGCTGGAAGTGGTGGTGGAGGGGGGGGGGGACACACAACAATCTGTATTCAGAGTAATCGCGACTGCAGCTCGGTGGTGCTGGATCACACTCTCATTTCAGATTGCAATCATGTCAGCAGCAAAAGTCTGGCTAATTTTGTTTTGGTGTAGCAATTACAGCGCGGCTTTGTGTGGCGACCTGCTCGGCGACAGGTTACAGCCGCACAGTGTGATTTGGCGGTGATGCGACTGTGAACGAGGCTTTCTTTTGTTTGTCTCCGCTTTCGAATCTACACGTCTGACAATTGCTCCACTGCTGCTTGAATGGATTTTTAAAAAACAGATCTGTGGTGTGAAATAAGTGCGACAGTCATCCCAAAAACCAATAAAATTGGATAAAATTTGATAAGATATATGATGAGAATAGATGAGATTTGATATGATAATAAAACAGTATTCATTAAAAAGGAATTGCAATGCTACTATACTGTAAGATACAAATAAAGCAGAATTTTAAAAATGGAATAAAGATAAATAATATAAAAATCTGAAAAGAATGGGTCTGATGTTGCAAATGATTACTATAAATGATAACAATATGCAATTATGTAAAAAATTATTTGTACTGTCCTAAGTTTTCCACCATAAGATGTGGTAGAATGGTGGTACCTTGACTCTGTTTGATTGTTCTGTACATCTCAAATTAAAAGGGCTCTGATTAAAGTTCCATTTCTCCACAAATAAATTGAAAATTCCACCTCTTGCCTCCAATGTACCACAAGCCAAACCATGAACTTGTGCTTGTGCATGAAACAGGAGATACTGACTTTTTTTGTATCTTTTTTCAGCCCAATTTAGTATGCTCTGACAGGAACATGTTAATAATTGTCCTAAGATGGAGGTAGAGTGGTTAGAATGGGAAGCTGAGGCCTCTGAGGTCACCGTTGGAGTCAAACGGTGGAGGAAGAAATAGTGGGAGTAGAGAATTAGGCTTTTTTTGATGTGCAAGGTTGGAAAAAAAAAAGAGCAACGCTGGAGGTTTTTTAATGTTGGAAGAAAGTTTGGTGGTTAAGTGAGACAGGAAGAGGAGGGGAAATCTGGGGTTTGAGAAATGAAAAGGAAAAGAGAATATATTAATGACGGAAAAAAAAGGTGTTAAAGATTTCTGCCGTCTCTGCTTCCTCCTCTGCCAGCCCCCGTCTGGTCCCCTCAGGTTACATCAGTGGAAGCGTGTCCCGCTCACCCTCAGACAAAACGCCTTCCTGTCCTTGACTCGCCGTCTCCTCACCTCCGGCAAACTCTTCTTCTTCGATTGTTTAAAGGTGGTTTAAAAGAAAAGAAAAAAAAACCTACCTTGGAAAGTCAATATCCGCGGCGGTCCCTAAGACGCCACTGTGGTTCCTTTTCTGTATTTCTTCGCACTCTGGTGTATCTGCATCACCATCCTGCAGAGATGTGTGCTCTGCTAATATCGCATTACTTGCCGACTATAATTCATGTTTTGTTTTGTTTTTTTGCAGCAGTTTGTGTTTTGCAAAAATTAGTTGCTTTTTGGCTGAAATCCAAATGAAAAATGATTCATTAAAGTTTTATTTTTTGATGGTGTTTGAGGAGGTCTGCACCCTCCAGATTTCCTCTCCCCGAGCAAGATTACGCAAAAAAAAAAGGAAAGTATTAGACAGATTTCCATGAAAGTCAGTTAAGGGGGCGTGGGGGAATTTCCAGGGCAGGATTTGCATATTTAGCTCTTGGCGGAGGTGTGCGCTTCCCCGGCGAGCTTCAGCTTCTGTTAGGTGACTCAGCAGCTGAAGCGAGATCCCAAATCATCGACAGGATGGGACGTCCTGCTGTGCTGCTGCAACTTTTCTAACACTTTTTTAGCCCAAATTCGGCAGACTTTTGCAGGTTTGATTCAGGATGCACAAAAATATCAGGAATTATCGCCTTCAAAACTGCATTATTGTTATTGGTATTATGAGTCAAATTGTTTCACTGCTGCTCTTCGCCTAGGTTACATAAAAACAAAACAAGAACAAAATGTATATATACATTTATTTATATATAGTACAATCTACGTGTATCAGATATTGTCCAAAAGAGCCCAAAAGTATCGGCATATCTGACGGAAATATCGTGCATCCCTCGCCTGAACAGCTTGTGACTCATAGAAATTTTAACTGCATCTCATGTTGGATTCACACTGTGAGGAAAAAACATAGAAAGTAAACTTCCCCCCCGCACGTATGAAAAGCAGCTGTTTGTCTAATTACAGTAAACAACCGAGTCGACTTTACAGTTTTTTGTTTTTTTTTATTTGTGAGTTGGCACATCTGCACGCGCCAGGGTTTGGGGAAATTACCTTATTCCCCACCCTGCCCGTTATTGTTGTGCGTGCTTCCCTGCCTCTCTGACCCTGCAGCTGAGCCTCATCTCGGGTTCCTCAGCGGGGCACCTCACACACACGTACACACACACACCTGTGGGTGTGCCCTCCACACACACACATACACACACACAAATTTGCACATCCAGCAGAATGTGTAATTTTGCTGCTTTTCTCCGCCAAAACATTTACATAAGTTGTTAAGAATGGTTCTGGGGGAAAAGTGGAGCGTTGTGGGTCATTCTGAACCCTCGTGTGGAGAGTCACTGTCACACATCTCTTCACTCCTCTCGGGACGACCCACGATGCATTTCTG
The DNA here is from genome assembly GCA_903171835.1 of Mullus surmuletus. Classification (NCBI taxonomy): domain Eukaryota; kingdom Metazoa; phylum Chordata; class Actinopteri; order Syngnathiformes; family Mullidae; genus Mullus; species Mullus surmuletus. The sequence goes on from CAESWR010001061.1 coordinate 184,634, forward strand.
CTGTCTCTCTCTTCACTGTATATGTGCAGTCGGAGTCGTCCAATTGCGGCTCCTTCTTCCTTTTCTCCGTCCGTCACTCCATCCATACTTATTTGATGCGTGCACCTGCTCCACTAACCCTCGCTCCTCATCTCCATAGGGAGTGTGTGATTGAAATGTGTTATGTATGACCTTGTGTTTTTGTTGCACACACACACACACATGCACACACACGCACACACACATTGACCCCAGGTGTCTTTCCAATATCCCAGTCTGTCTTATATGATTCGGTTGTGGGGTCAATTTAGGGTGAATCTCTCTTTCTCTTCTCCCTCTCCCTTTCTCCCTCCCCACACACACACATAAACACACACACACACACACACACACACACACACACACACACACACACACTGGAATAAACCTCCTGGATTAAATTTAGTCATTTGGATCAGTCACAGGGAATGACTGAATGTACAGCTCCACACCTCAGTACACATAAACACATACAAATAAAATGAGAAACACACACACACACACACACACACACACATGCAGGCAACGGTCACTTTCCCTTGTATAGCAGGGTCAACTGTTTTTAGTGTAGTGGAATCCCTTATAGTCATTGGAAAACCACACACACACACAAACACACACAGACATGCACACACACAACAAAACAATTTATTTTGAGGTCAGCTGTTGGTTGGTGGTCAAATGGAATATATTTCTTATATTGGATAAAATATAAAGCAGGTTTTTCATCTGTGGGGCTACGGGCTGCTGTGAAATAGTGTTATTACACTTGGTTGTGTGTATGTGGGTGTGGGAGAGAGAGAGCAGATATTTGTGGATGCAAACAAAGCCACCTTCCCGCATTCTTACTGTCATATATTAAGTCGCCTATAGACTCGAATAGCAGGAGTGAAGTTATACAGGAAGTTTT
>CAESWR010001061.1:189740-206061 GCA_903171835.1 Mullus surmuletus
CACACACACACTCAATTCCATTCAATTATGATTGAAGGAGCCACTACTCCATTATACAACTATATGACCACTGACCACTACGACTTACTATTTTTAATGATAGTTTTAATTAAAAAAAAGAATATGATTTCCCCCCCATTATCTTCTATTAAACCAATAAAATACAAGTTATAATCACATTTAAGTGAACTAAATGTATGTCATGAATGCAAAATGTGTCCTCATGCCACAGATAAATACTACATAACTAAAGACCAATGAGCTTATTCAGACAAAGCAGGAAGATTTTGCTTTACCAAAATAAAAGTCAGCATTTCAAAGCAAAATAATGGATGAAATTATGTGCTGGCAGCTGAACAATGGGAATTTCAGATGTCAAATGATTAACTTGAAATGTTGCTCCTTTTCATTCGGTCTATTTTATTCTTTTTCTCTTAAAACAAACCGAATAATCCTGAAAATCGTCTGAAAGCTCTTCGCCATTTCTACTCTTAGACGGTACCAGACATTGTCAGATAAGTTCCATGACCGAGTGCAGCTCGTGTTTCATTTTGTAAGCATTGAAATTATTTAGTCATAATTGGAATTTCTTGGCTGAAAACATTGAGGGATAATTCCAGTGTTTTTAAAAGTTGGGCTCTGAAGGATTAATGTGGACACAAATGGTTGGAAAGAGCCCAACGTTCAGCCAAAATGCAATAATTGGCAAACTGGATAGAGGGGTTGCGAAATAACAGCTTGGCGTTTGTCCGAGTGCGTTCGCTAAACACACATTATTTTCTCGAATACACATCAACAAATGCGAGTCATAAGAATCATTTGATGGTTGTGGACCTTGAAAAAACAATCTTATTCTTGAACTTTTCCCAAATAGCCAAGAAAAATTAGCTTAAAAAAAATGTAGCTACAAATTAACATTTCTGTTTAAAATTTGTTGCGCAAAATGTGTTCTCTCAAGCGTGTGCGAGTGTGTGCGTGTCTGTGTGCGTTTGTATGTGTGTAACATGTTTTCAGCTCACTGCTCCATGTCAGTTTCCACCCACTCACTGTTCTCACTGATGTGTCTGGTGTGTGGAGTGCACTGCCAACACACACACACACACACACACACACACACACACACACACACACACAAAGGGAGAGCGAAACATACATTTGCATAAACACAGAGAAATTAAGCTAGAAACTGTTTTGCATTTTGATTAATTTCCCTCCATCAGGGGCACACACACACACACACACCTGGCGGGTGTGTGTGTGTGCCTCTGTGGTGGTGGGAGAGAACAAGAGGCTGGGAGTCACCGGGTGACTCTATGCAAAGTGAGATTTTTGCCACCGAAAACAGTTTTGAGCTCTTAAACTCAGAACTTTTAATTCATCTCAGCTGCTGATGCAGTGAAGCTGAATCAGATCGCGACGGAGTAACGGGAGCATAGCGGTTGTTAGAACGTCCCTCCTTCTCTCACGCTCGCGAGAAGGTGGAAAATGTAATTTGCTGTCAAGTTAAACACAGTTACACCTGTTTAGAATCAGAGCCGTGCATCGATTGACAAGATTGTGATTGGATGAATCACAATTAGCTTTGATTCAAGTCAAACTGGGCGGAGCTACTGATGCAAGACCTTGATTCTGAGCTGCAACCTGAATCACAAGACTCTCCTCTGTTGGTTGGTGGCTGAAACTATTCTTGTAAAATGGCTCAACTGTGATTTTCATTTAGACTGCAGCTAATTGATTAAAAATGGATTCTTCTTTAGGCAGCTTTATTTATTTCTAAAGTGCGTTTCATATACAAGGTATCTCAATGAATTTAAAGACAAAGAACGTTTAGAGACAGTCAGAAAATAAATCTCACTGAAATGACTAAAAGGTCCAAAAACATTAAATGTAATGATTTTAAAGTGCTTTAAAAGAGCTCAGTTATAAGCATGGAGTGAAAAGAGTTTTTTAACGGGGCTTTAAAAACATTCACACTGACTATACTTGTGTTGGCAGCTTATTCCGTGTGTGTGCAGCATAAAACAGCTAAATGCTGCTTCACCATGTTTGGTTCGAACTCTGGGCTCCACTATCTGACCTGAGTCTGCAGATCTCAGAGCCCTGCTGACTTTATGTTCCATTAGCATTTCATTAACGTATTCTGGACCCAAACCATGCAGTGATTTGTAGACCAGTAGCAGAACTTCATTGCTCATGTACTTATTTTGTGCTGTAGCTCGGTGCAGTTTGCCCGCTCGCGATGCTCTCATTGGAGGTTTTCTAAGAAGTTAGTCGTGGCGTGAACACTCAGAACCGCAGATCCCACAGGAGCTTCTTCCTCCCGGTACGAGCTGCAGAACCGAAACATCAGGTGAACTGAAACTCCGTCACGCCCAACGGGACAAATCACAGCCTAAATGCTTCTACCTTCTTCTGCCGGTTGGTCTGATGGATTGTTTATCTTTCCCATTTCACATTTTGGGGGGGATTGTCAGGACGGAGTAACGTAATAAGTAATAAGGCGATATTACAGTTTCAAGGGTGAAGAATTTCACTTTGCCGACTTGATCACTGCAATCTTCCCGTCTCCCTTCTTCAGCCGTCTGGGCGCACTCGGCTTTCTCTCCGGCTTGTCTTTCTGTCACGCCAATTTTTATGCAAAGAATTTGCCAATTGAAATGTGCAAAATAATAACACACTTCAAGGCTTCGAAAATGGCTTCCTTGTTGATGCCAGAGGTTTTTTCTTTAACTTGAAATCACCCAGCTGTGATGCTAATGCAATTAATGCTCTATTCACCAGTAAGGAAACACACACACACACACGCGCACACACACGCAGAGAGGAGGAATGTGAAAAGTTTTTTCTGCCTTTCATCACTTGCTGCTTGCATGATTGAGACAAAATGAGGGGGTACGGGATCAGACGGAATCAAAATGCCCACTTAGTCACACGTTTTCTTTTTCATGCTTTCATTTTTTCCTCCCCGGCTGCTCTTCATATGACTGACAGAGGAGACAGAAATGAGAGGGGAGGCGGGTGGCGGGTGGCGGGTGGCGGGCGGCGGGCGGCGGGCGGCGGGCGGCGGGCGGCCTCACACTCAGTCACACGCTGGCCATGATGCCTGCACCTCCTGGTACCGCAGACACGAGAACCGGTTATTCATGCACATTTGCACTTGCACAGGCCAGGGGGGGGGGCCACGTCTGGAGGTCCCAAAAATCGAAAAAAACCTCACAATGGGCTCTTACAACCTTTGAGGAGGCTAAAGGTTGACGTCTTATGGCAGAATGTTAATCAGTTTGCCTGCAGAATAACTGGAAAAAAGTGAGCTGGCAGTGGTGAGCAGCACAAGTCCACTTAAAGGGATAGTTCACCCAAAAGTGATTCCATCATGTTGGGTTTGGTTGCAATGCCTTTAAACCTTTTCATTGAACTTTCCCTTTAATTTGGAGATCGGCTGATGTGTATTTTTCTAAGGTTGATGCAGATATTTAGAAATCAGGTTCAGTTTATGGCTGATACATGCTGCCGATATTTTCTTCGTTTGTATTTTGAAGTTCTTTTCCCACTATTTGTACCATAAAATGTCACAAATAAACATTTGCTGAGCTGTTCTGTCTGTCGTCGGCTGATGCTGGTGATTTAGAAAATGCCAAATATTGGCCCAATGTACCAATATCAGATTGGATCGACTCCAGCTCCAAAACGACTCTAATCTAATCATTGTACTACCTTGTAGAAAACGCTGCTGCACCAAAAGAAGAGATAATTTAATCACTTCTTGCTTCTTGAAGTGACTGCACCGGCAGCCGTCATGTTCTCAAGCTCAACCAATGGGTCGACTCATGGCGACTCCTTCTTTAACTCGTGTTTTAAGTGAGCAATCCGCTCTGTCACCGCATTAGCGAAGGATGTTCCTTTAAATCACATAAAGCTGGTGAACATTTACATGAGTTGATTAACGCCGGCGACAGTAAAGGTCACATTCGACTCCACAGAAGCAGAAATATCCTTTTATAACTGACACTTGATCCAGTGCAAGCAAATCTTCCTTGTAGGTGTTGCGCCTGCTCACCTCTCACCAGCTGCCTGCTCGTAAAGACAGTGATACAGTCATATAAAGCAACGCATAAGCATCATATAAATCAATTCCAGCACTGCGGGGGGCCTGTGGGGGGGCTGCTGCTCACAATTAGCCAACGATCTTCGCACGTTTACGTAATCCTTCGCTCACTGGCCACGTTATATCTCGTTCTCCTGTGTGTAAAATGTGTTTTTTTTCTTCCCGGCAAAGCTGATGGTGAAGGCCGCATACTAATGATGTTTACTACTCAGGATATTCTTCAGGAACTGGGAGATAATGTATGTTTTTGGAATAAGGCTTTCACAAGTAATGGTCTTATCACCAAATATATACATACATACTGTATGTGTGTGTGTGTGTGTTTTTGTGTGTGTGAGAGGGGGAGTTTCAACCTTGTGCCTCATATCTTTGAAGGCCGACTCTGCTCGAGGTTCTTGGCACATTTTGAAGTACTACAGCTCAAAGTTGATGCTGAGGGGGACTGGCTCGACCACCTCCTGTTTTTTTTCCAAAATTATCTTTATGGGGACTTGTGATTTACAGATTTAATGTTTTTTTCCTGTATTTTGAGGGCATTTGCATTCTGGGTTGGTTGCTTAGTTAACCTTGGAGAATCAACTCCAAGCCCTGTGTGTGTGTTTATGTGTGTGTGTGTGTTTGTAATGAACACCTTGAGAACCATAGCGACATGCTGTCCCATATTACTGGTGAGTGTGTGTGTGTACATTAATGTGTAAAACAAATTGTCCCCCATGACTGTGACATGTGGTACTACCAACATGTACACACACAATTTTTTTTTCTCTCTCTCTCTCTCTCGCTATGTCTCTCTCACGCACACACACATGCAACTAACAATCACTGTCCTAGCAAATGGGTTTAGGGGTTTTAAATGGAAGCACTGGGAATTTCCGCGGTCCTCTATCATGGTTTGGAGAGACACAGTGAAAAGACGGTTTATTACTTCTGGAGAGCTGGGGCTCGGTTGGCATCCATGCCAAGTGTGTGGGATAAGGATTTGCGTGTGTGTGTGTTTTTGCGGGTGTGTTTAGAGCAGAGGGTAAGCCTGTGAGAGAATGCAAGCAGATATGGAGAGCATACATTGTTCAATCGCATTGGAGAAAGAAAAAAAAGTAAAAGCAGCCCACTTATTAATATTTATTAGCTTGGGAAGCTCCAAACATAGCTGTTACTTTTTTAGGTGTGTGTGTTTCATGTGTGGGTGTGTGTCTCTCTGCGTGTCAGGTGTGCACTGATGACATTACTCGCCCACTGACAATTTTCCTTTTCTTCATTAATAGAAATAAATGAATGGTCGGGCTGGTGCGAGGCTCGTGCCTGTGGGGCCGTTTTGTGAGTGATGAACAGAGAGACAAAAAGGCTCCTCCAATGATGTTTATTTTCTCTCTCTTGGTTCAACTTGTGGACGCTGGTCTGAGCTCGTGTGATGCAATCTCACTCACAGGCGGGTGTGCATTAGGACCGCATGATAATAACATTGATTATAGAGGTTGACTGATGTGGCTGTTTCTATGCCCGATACTTACAAATCATGGTCAGTTGATGGATTATTTATTGACCAACGTAATTTTTTTTTCACGCTTTTTCTATGATGTAACAACATGCAAAAAGAGACAGTTGATACAGAAAATTTCTCAACGTCACCAAAACATTTGTTGAGCATTTCAAACCTTTGAAACCTTCATTTTGTGCCAGTACTGCATCTAAAAACAATGTGTAAACCAATTATTAAAGGGGCTATTTACAATATTTTACCTCTAGATGTTGTGCACCAGTCTTGCTTGTAAATCGGCTTAATATAGAAAAAAAGGCAGATACCAAAAATATACCAAAATATCAGCCTATACTATGGGTTGGCCAATGTATCGGTCTACTTCTCTTGGAAACCCTACTGGTTTTATATGCTATCAATGGTGCCAAATATCAGTCAGATAGAGATTCTGCTCTTAATCAGTTATCGGCTGCATAGGGATGTAGACTGATAAAGGGACATCTTTCACTCTGAACACAACAATGGTACAGGAGTGTGTCTTTGGAATGTCGGCAACGAGCTCTAAACATTCGGAACTGTCTTAAAGTCGTCATTGAGAAGACTTTCTGAGACAAAGTGTGTGCATATAGATATTGGCCCAAAAAAGACGGTAAGTGATGAAGGCCCGAGGAGACGTGAAGTTGGTGTGTAGCTTTACCTTCAGTGTTCATGCTAATGAGTAACGCTGCCACAAGTTTTATCAATCACAGAGAAAATCTCCTCAGCGTGCCCCCCCCCACACACACACACACACACGCCCGCCCCTGCGCCCACAACGCCAGACACGCTCCAGGTCGCTTTGCATCGCTCGTGATTAAAAGCTAAATTGAGCCCAGAGATTTAGCGCTTGAGACTTTCCGTGGTGTTTTAGTACGAGTGCGAAGCGTTGCCTTCAGCCTTTGGAAATGAAGTTGGTTTCGCTCCGGCGTGCCGAGGTGAGTAGACACGCGTGGGAGTTCGGATCCCTTCCAACTTGTTATTTGAGCGCGATGGCGTGCTCTGCTCCTGCTGTTCCCTCCTCGAGCGGGAGTCCTGGATCCGGAGCCTCACTCAGTAGCGTTAACTGCTAATAGAGCAGCTTCTGAATGCTAAAAAGTCAATTAGTATGGATATTTGGGTGTGCATATGCGTGTGTTTGAAATGCTGAAATCTATAGCGTAATTCAGTGTCAGAGACCTCTCAAATCAATGAACATGGAATGCATTAAAGAAACAGTTGCTCAACAGCATGTAATTAAACTGCTCTGCGTTTGTGGCTGTGTTCACACGCACGAGTGTGTGTGTGTGTGTGTGTGTGTTGGATTTCTCCACTTGGCTGTCTCTAGTAATTTGTATGATCAAGGGAGTGTGTGCTTAACGAATTAGAACCAAACTCGGAGTTCTCTACTTCTGTTTTCAAAATGCGGCAATTCCCACAATATATTTACATTCATTTCAATATCATTTTAATATTCATGAGCCGACCACAAGAAAAGGGGGAAAAAAATCATTAATGTTAATTGAAAAGGGACACACAGCACGCAGAATAAACTCTTGGAAAAAATCCAAAGTGTATGTGTGTGTTGGTGTGTTTGTAACAGATGTGTAGGCTGGCGTTGTGAATAAGCATTATGGCCGCTGGCTACAGGACAGACTATTGTTTGCTCGGTGTTGTCTTGGCAGAAGTTGCCTCGTGAATTTAGTGCCATCGCTCGCAGACTCTGCACTGCCAAAAGTGTAAGTTGGAAAACTGAGCTGCACGAAGTTTGCTCGCGCGGCCGGGTGGTTGGATGAATGCGCCGGCCTTTGGCGAAATGGCTGACTGCATCGCGATCGGTGTAGTTCGGAATGATTGTTGTCATTTTGTTTTGGCAGTTTGAAGGATTTTTATGTCTTCTATGGTGGGGTGGGATTCGAAATATGCAAGAGCAGGAGCGAGCTGGTTTTCGTGTTAGCCAAGTTCTTGCTCAAATTTACTCTGAGGTCTTTTTTTTGGCAGAAAACTTTGCGTGTTATATAAAATGTTTTAAGCTCCACACTTGCCACTCGGGATTCCCGATATATTAATGTAATTGTGGTGGGCTGAAATAACATTTCCACTGACTGCCATGTTGACTTTCCATTTTCACACATTGTTGTTTAGTTTGGTGAAAAAAACATCCTCCGAGATTCCACTGCTGGAACTTGACCATCAATGAATTTATGAGAAGGTTTTATTACTTAATCTCACATCATCTTGCATAAAATACTAGTTGCTGCAAATGTAGATACTTTTGATGGTCGCTTGTTGAAGATGTGAAACGGGATAAAACAAAGTGCATTGTTTAGGTTGTGTCTTTTCTGTATTGAGTGTTCAGGCTGTAATTAGATATTTTTACCAGCATTTAATTCATGAGGGTTTTATTCAGGTACAGCCGGCGTGATCTCTGGGCGCCGTCCTCATGGTGCCAGTCTAGACCGAGCTCTTTAAAAGACCGATGAATAAAATCGCGTGATTCATTTCCTCATCAGGCACGCAGGTCCACAGCGTATTTACATACTCTCAAACTACAGTTAACAGGTGGTGAACATGCATTTTTGCCCGTGGCAGCATCTGATTATTAGTAAGATGTCCACTGACGTGGGGCCAGTGATTTTATGTCATTGATTTTTGGCCACATTTTCACCAGAGGCAAAAGGTCACACTTTGCAAGTAAAATCATTAAAGAGGGAAATCCACCCTGAAACAAAATTTACATGTTATTCCACGGGCCTTAATTTCTCAGCCGGTGTCGGCGAGCATTGACAACTCTTTCCAAAACCCGGAATCCAGAGAGCTGAGGTTTGCACTCTGTCAGATGACGGATCATTCGAATGACAAAAGCTGAGCCGCTCCATTAATAATGGATCGAAGGCTGACCTCAAAATCACCAACGCGGCTCACACACCGGCGCAGAAATTACATCAGTCCGGTTTGTTCCCCCAAGTATCGGCGTGGTCAGGTGATGTTTTGTTTTTGTTATTTGCAGCACTTATAATGCATGGGCCTGTTTTTCCAGCAGCCGCACAGCTTGTTCTCGTAAATGAACTGACATGCCGCGAGTGAGTGACATTAAGGCCAGAATGTTTCCTGTTTCATGCCGACATGACAGCGAGGAACGAACAATCTGAAATCAGCAGTGACCTTTGCAGTTGTTTACTAAGGGCAGTTGTTCTGTGTCTATTCACTGAGTCCTACAGACAAGCGGGCTCGTATTTGTAGCTGCCCAAACACACACACACACACACACACACACACACACACACACACACACACACACACACACACACACACACACGCATGGAGGAAGAGAGAGAGAGAGAGAGAGAGAGAGTCAGAGAGAGAGATGTGTACAGCTTTCTGCCGGGGGCTGGTTTTGATACAACCCAGGAATTGGCATTAAATCTGTCAGTTCTGCAGGGCATTAGCCTACATTTTGGGGTGCATACCGACTCACAAATACCCAGAGAGCAATGGGGGGGTTAGGGAGGGGGGGGCGGGCAGACGGGGAAAACTAACACAAACCAGCAGATAGAGAGTGAGAGAGAAGGAGGGGATGTAAAAGAGCCGAGTTCAGGTATCCTGGTGTATCGGCCTCAGTGAGCCCGGAGCTGTTTGAGAATCACACCGAGCTGGTCTCTGCTTGTTTTTTTTTTAATTTCCTTTTCATTTTTTCTTTTTAAACATGTCACTGCTCCCTCTGATTTTTCTCATGAGAAGCCTTGTGTTTTGTCTAATAGGGATCGCTGTGTTTTTATTTTTAAATGGGTAATTTTGACGGCGCAGCTCCGTTTTCCCTGGGCTAAATTGGGGAGAGATTTATTTGCATTTGTTCAAGCAGAATGGCATCCAGCAGTGCGCATACCTCTGCCAAGGTTGAGCGCTCCTGAGCATGTCTGGCCATTATCGTAGCAAAACAAAAGAAAATGGTCTGATAACGCTCAGGCTTCATTGTCATAAAAAATTGTGAATCATAAATAGCTCACGTTGAAGGCAGCACAACTTGCATATTGGATGTGCACTTCTGCCGCATCCCTCTCCTGTTTTCTTTTAATCGGTGTCTATGCCTCATTTCCTGGATTGAGAATCGCCCTTTATCCCGGAACTGTGGCGAAACGCACAAAGTTTAGCCAAAATCGATTCAGTGGTTTTTTGCATAATCTGCGAAAAAACAAGCCGACCAGCAGACGCGGGTAAAAGCATAACCTCCTTGACGGCGGGGCGGCGTGGGGCTTCTCAGCATGTCAGAAGGAGCGTTCGTCTACATTTGCGAAGGCGTGTTTGGCGATGAAACTGAAGTCATGGAGCAGATGATTAGCAAGTTAGCGTGTTACCTTGTGTGTGTGTGTGCTGCTTTGTTTTCCTGACGCTAAGGTGAAATGCCATGTGATTCTGCGTGATGTGAGTGACCAAATAAGCGTGCGCTTCTTCCATTGTTGTTGCTAAAATCACCCCTGTCAGATCTGAGATTTATTCGTCGTAAAGACCCAGAGACCTTGAGCCGCTGGAAAGTGTGCAGGCCTTTCAGTTTTCCCGTTGCAACATTGATGCTCTCTGTTCCAGCTGACAGTGTGTGTGCGGCGTATTCCAAGAATTTGTGAGGCTGTAGTTGGCGGACCTTGGACCCAGGACAAATGTTTTTTTTTGTAAATCCTTATATATGTTTGATTGAACCGGTCTACTGAGGCTACATGCCTGCTCTGATTATCACGGTGGGTGGCAATGGACCCTTTCACTTTGTTATTCTTGAACCATACTGGTCGACATTTCACCGCAAGAGACCTCAGGAATCTGAACAGGTGAGCAACCCAGGTGGTGAATCAATGCAGTTCCAGGTTGGAGAGTACGACAAATTTATGACCTAGGTTGGTCGCATCGACATGCACATGTAAACGGACTTGGGATCGTGCTAGTCCGACTTATTTGGAGTTTTTCAGACCCATTTTTGTTGAACTATGGTGTACCTGCCTTTTATTAAACCAGAGTCACACATCATTACAAGAGAGTTGAATATTTTCTCCTGCCCAACATGTGCAAAGGGGTGGAGTTTAACATAGCCAATGAAAGGCCACAAATTATGAAGTGATGTAGATGATTCCACAATGTAAGTAATTAAGAAGAATTAAAGCCTTTTTGTACCCTGTTATCAAGCGAAAGGTTTCCCATATTAGGCACTGATCCAGAAGCTCCTCCCAGTCGCTTTGCTGGGTGCACCTCAGGCTTTTGGGAGAAACGCTCCATCTCAGGGTCCTGTTAAATTGGTTTTTTTTAATAAGACTATCTTTTGCTGGCAGTGCGGTAAACTCTACGGCCTTGATATGTTTTCCTCTCTACTTCTGTTCAAGATAAGTGAAGCGGATGATGATTAGAAATCTTTTACGTTATTATGAGAAGTGTAAAAACCTTTTTGCTTCATTATGAGACCGGAGGGACAAATTAGCCGCCATTAATTTTGGTAGGCAAACTATTTTAAGAGTATTGAACTCAATTAGCCGCACACGATGTAGATACGTGCTTGACATGAAACATTTAGCCCAGTAATTCTCCTTCTGGGAAGGCTGAAAGTTTCTCCGGCTCCACACTCGATCTCGCCCCCTTTCCAGTGGAACTCCAGCTTTGATCTAATTCACATTAGCGTGGACCTCTTTAGCAGGACCTTTAGTAATATGCTGGTCGTCTTGTAGCGTCGCAGACACACACAGGCTTATCCTTTTAAAATCATTTACCTGCTGTCAGGTTAGATTTTAGCACTCTTTCTGCTCCACCCTGGAGACTTTCAACCTCATCAGCAGTCATTTTGTGTGAGGAATGCTGAAAGTGAAGTACCAGCTTTTTTCCTTTTAAGCTTGTTTATCAGAAAAGGTGATAGGCAAAGCAGGTATCAGCGGGGATGAATGTAATGTGATGAAAGGCTAATAAAGTTTAAATCCCTGTTCCTAATGGACTTGACTTTTATCAGCTTCTATCAGCTTTAAAAGACCAGGTATTAGGTTCTCTCATTTCCACAGGCGCTGAAAAGCATTTTATTGGGATCCAGTAATGCAATGTCAAGTCAGAGGTTATGCTATTATCCGGTCACCGTCGGGACAGAACATTAACGTGGACGTTGAATATAACTGCGGTCTCACAGGGGGGATCCTCGCTCCGTCTGGAAAAGCCATTAAAGTTTTTTTAGGCTGCAGCGCCGGCGGTACTGCAAGGACCGTTTCACACAGCCTGGGCAGAATTATCGAGATTATTTACAGCGGCTTGATAAGCGAGGTTTCCCACAGTGCGGCGGCAGAGAAATACCCCCAAGACAGCGTGTGTGCACATATTTCTTATCTTTATCAGGAGAAAGCTCACAAGCTGGAAATCACAGAGATGCATAGAGATGGGTTGATTCTTGCAGCCTGACTCCACACTATTTTTAAATATCTGCCTTGAAGATACAGCCCCAAGGTAGCAGCGATGCAGATTATTAGAAGACCAGTGTTGGATCTGTTGTTGTGATTAACCCGGACAGGTCCTGGGTGTAAGCCAGCGTCTGAGCAACTCCAGGCCCCTTTTGGTTCATGTTTTCCAGCGACGTATCCTCCATAATACCCCGCTTGTATGTGCATTTTCCTTGTTTACATAAAGGGTGCGTGTGGCTGAATTCTCCTCGCAAACAAGCTGTCACATCAGCTCTGCAAAGTGGGTTTGAAAGGGCGGCTCAGCGCAGCATGGGGCCTCCGCTATCAAAGTCGGAGTGTGTGGGTGCATGCGTGTGTGTGCACCTGTTTGCATTCGGCTGGAGTGCGGGCCTGCGCACAGCGTGGAGCTAAAGGCCCGAGCCAACAGTCCCACTTTCCAATTGGATCGTGTTAAACATGCCTCTACTCTGTTTTCTGCCTTCATTCAATTTCATGTGTAGATATGTGATGCTGTGTGGGTTTTTTTGTTTTTGTGTTTTTTGGGAGTCAAAATGATATGAGGCTTAAAATCAACATTTTGTGCCGAATTTGGCCGACTTGTAAGACTCCCAAGAAAGCACCCTGTGTTTGCTCTGATCTGTGACCGGAGTTAAGCGGTTGGAGGCAGCCTCCTCAGGGTATGCCAAAGATATTTATTGTTTTGGCTCGTGTGTACACATTTTTCTGAATTGATTTGATTTGTTAGAGCCATTCATGGTATATGAAGTACCTCCAGTGGTATACAAGATCTATTAGGTTTTTTCTAGACCCGAGAGCTTTGTTGGAAAACCTATGAACCAAAATTGAATGGCATCACAGCAAATCTACAGGTTTCAAATACACATTCAACCCAGTAGTTTACAATCAAACCCAAAGATCTGGGTGAAAAAGTCCTCCTGGGTGATTGATGGAAGTTATCTTAACCGTCCTTGGAGCCCAAACTTCTTGCACACAACTGTCCCCCCGTACCGGAAATCGAGCCCATTGTACATGCAAAACCGTTAAATGCAGTGCTAAGCCTTCTTCTAAATTGAAGCAAGCTCACACAAGAACAAATTGGTATTCCTCAGTGTTCTTATTCTGCTGTGCTCCTCTCGGGATGTTTGTGCATGAGTGGTCCCTTCAATAAATGGCTGCATAATCACAGCCTGTCACATTTTAGCGGTTCTTATAAGGTCTTTATAGCAGTCACAAACAACTCCATCCTTTCATCCGTTCAGACGGCCGGGCTTTTAAGACACCCCACTGGGCTCCAGCCTTTTCGCTGATTCTCGATTGTGGATTTAAGCCGTAAGAGGCCAAGTTAATATGGGATTGGGGGACCTCTTCACCCTGGTGCGCTGCAAGTACCTCAGTTTCCATAGTGGGATCCCAAGTTAAATTCTGCATTTTGTAAAAGGATTGACTTTAGTTGCAGGGCTTCAAAGAATATTTTATCCATATTGAAGTGAGTCCCTGATCATGTTGGTCATATCCACTTCCATAGGAATGTGGCTAAGATAAGAGGGGGGAAAAATGAAATAATGGCAGTAGAAAGGGCTTAGGAAACGCACCGAGGTGATGGCTCTACTTTGGAGTGTGCAAGAAGCAGGCAGTGATAACATAACCCTCATTTTCCACGCTGAAGGATACTTCAATGATAAAAATACACGGGTTAAGTAGATGCTGCTGACTGAAAAGACTTTTATTTTTTTGTTGCTTATTTTAATAGATCAGCTTCAAATTGGTCTATTTTTTTTTCTCAGTGCGACCATGATGTCGGCCATCACAGAAAATCTGAAACTGTTTTGAAATGTGAGACTATTGAAAGCTAATGCGATTGATGTTCTTTGCATTGAGATTTAGAACTAATAACATTGACACATTTGATTTAAAGTATTTCCGACTCCGCGCAGCCGAGACGGACATCCTGACATATTGTGTGCATTAGCCCACTATGATACGATGGGATTACCAGTGTTTCATGTTAACTGTTTTCTCTCCGTCTGGCGAATGTGTCTCAATTCCGTGTGAGCCTTTAAGAAATGAGGGAGAAGCTTAATCCCCCAGTGGGAGGTTTGGTGGACCTGTCACGTGATTCCCACACGTCTTAGGAAACACTGATATCTTATTAAGAGATACGAGTGCCACTGACACTTTGGACGGCTTGAGGAGGATGGAAGAAGCTTTGCTTTTCAAAAGACAGTAACTGGAGGATGCTTTCATAATGATACAAGATGTTGTCATTAATGCAAAATATTTGGTGGGTAAAAACATGCTTTGATCCTTCATCCAACTTCAGCAAATGGAGATAGCAGCCGTCACACTGCAAGGCTGGTTGAGGAGCTGGTTTGTTGTCAGCGGCGAAGAGGTGGGCGGAGACTTGAGGTTAAGTCTGAAGTGCTCGACTCCTGCATGCCTTTCTCACAACCAGCAGGGGGTGCTTACACTGGCAGCACAAAGAAGTCTGACCGTGTAGAAGCCCATGAGGAGATGCACTTTCTTCTCATGAGTTTATGGCCTTATTTCAGACCCACTTCTTAGCAGCAGAATCAGAGTTACCCTCTGGGCGTGGCTACCTTTTAGGCCATACAGCACTGAATTGGATTGGGATAGGTTGGTGCCTAGCAATGCATATCCATGGTGCTTTATCCTTGTTTGTGCACTTTTTAAAAAGAATATGAGTTACCCTCCGGACGTGGCTACCTTTTAGGCCAGACAACATTGAATTTAATTGGGATAGGTTGGTGCCTAGCAATGCATATCTATGGAGCTTTATCGTTGTTCGTGCACTTTTTAAAGGTTATAAGTGAGCTTCTGGGTGTGGCTACCTTTTTATTTGTTAAGTCCCTACCTCATTGGATTTGATTGGTACAACTAAATGCACATTCTTGGTACTCTATTCTTGTTTGTGCAATTTATTTTAATTGGTATGTTTTGTTTGAGTCATTTAAGATGTCTAAAGTAATTATCCAGTAGAAGAACTGTTGGAGTTTTCTTTACCTTACAGACACTTTGTATCCATATCCATTCTACTCCATCCTCATATCTGAAATAAAAAGAAAAAAGAAATTTTAAATCTGCATTAGTATCATTCCAATCTCATCTTATATCGCTATATAAGCGTAAGTACTTTGGTTCTTGATTCCCATTAATTGTAAAAACACACTACTTGCTACAGTCTTGTCAAAATCAGTGTTTGATGCACAACCTTGACGTTGTTCTTGTAATTAGGAAACGTATCGCGGCGCCATCATGACTTTGTTACACTCCGTAAGGTTGAGTGGCAATGATTAATGTGCCACCAGCAAAGTGACTCAAGTCGTAGCAGAGCTTTATACACAGAGGGGCCGGATCAGAGCGCCGCCTCCCTGCCAGGCATCAGTGAGTCGCCGCGTCTGTGTGCGGTGAAATATGTGACAAGGACGAGGGCGGAACAATTCAAGACCAAGGTAGGAGGAAAAAGGTAGTGACGCAGCAGGGCAGCCAGGCAAGATTGAGAGACAATGTCCGTTGTCAGCTGTAATAAGAAAATGATGAAATATGTGGAGATGGGAAGTCTCAGTGGGAGCCTGGAAAAGGTGCTGGTGTTTTTTTTTATTTTATTTGGGCCATATATTATTGTTTTTCCAGGGAGAGAACTGAACATTAGTGAGTGATGGCGACTGTAATGCTTATTATGTTGTTTGATAAATCTGCAATGCCCCTTCGAAAGGTCACGTTGGGGAGGTCAGAGGTCATGCAGGAGGTTTTGGAGGCTGTGCTCTCCTCAGTGAGTGATGAATCACCTGATGGTGCCCGTGGGGCTTTGCACATACACGTATATATATATTTATTTCTGTCTGTTGGCTGTTACTATATTTGGTTAAAGTGTGTGTGTAAATGTGCCCTATGGAAGGTTAAATTACATTTTGACCTCAGTGGAGCACTTCAAGCATGGATTTTCTGGAAAAATTAGGATCACAATTATCCTTTTTGTTTTATATTTTGCTCACATTGCTTTGCTCGAAATTGGTGTTTACCGCATTAAGACGCCGAGTTCCTGCTTCACAGTGCTGGTGGAGCAGTGTGAGCTGATGAAAAGTGGGTGTACCTGATCAATAACATGAAAAGCTCCATTTGTTATGAAGTTATTTCCCATGATAACCCCCGGCGAGCGCCTGTGCGCCCATGTGCATGTGCGGTTTTCCCTTTCAGGCATGTGGGAGGTGAGATCTTCGCCTCCCAGGACCCTTCATGCCACTATTGTGACAGGAGAGAAATGAAGACGGACACACACACACACACACACAC
>CAESWR010001061.1:216900-229246 GCA_903171835.1 Mullus surmuletus
ATCTGAAAGCCTTGCATTTCCTCCGACTTGCTTTTATTAGGCCCGAGCCGACCATCGGGGCCTCCGCCCTATCTCTGACGTGCCCGCAGGCCGTGCAAAGCGGCTGTAAAGCAGCTGTATTGATTGCTCAACAGATTGCCGGTTTCTTGTAAAACGCAGCTCTGACTTACAATACCTTTATTAACCACATTAGTAGTAAACTGGGAAAAGTGGAGGGGGTGGAAAAAAAAACAACCAGCACAACCAAAACCGCATCTTTTCATGGTCCGATGGGACTGTGAGGCGCTGAGTTTGGTGGTTTTGGTGGTTTTTGCGGTGCAGATCAATCTTTATGGTTGTGTGAATATCAAAGCTGGAAAACCAGGAAGCCCATCCGGACATTTGCAACTTATCTTTGGGGTTCTGGCTTCGGAAATCCATACGCTCTCTACCATCACTTCCTGTTAGTCATTTTTACGGAGCGGCTGTCACATGATTAGGGCTGGGTATCGGTACTCGATACCTTTCAGGTATTGACCGAAACAACCCAGTACCAAGTAGTATCGAAACTGCGCCAGTCAAATACCTGCAATCGGTTGTTTTTGTACCCGGATCTATGAAAAAAAAAAAAAGACTTTCTATCGTTTTACTTGCAGCCAATCACTGCAAGCATAAGTTGAGCACTAGTGAACGTTCTCATCGGCCTTGAGTGCTTCCCTGCTTTCCTCATGGTTGTGCTCAGCAGCAGTGGAGGCTTCGGACGCTGTTTAACCGCAAATACTCAATGCTTGACTTGAGCCGCTTCCTTTGATGAGCTAACAGTTACATAACCACAAAGGCTGGAGGTGAGCTAAAGTATAGGTCTATTTTGAAGCTTTGCAGAAATGCTTGTATTTTGAAAGTATGTATATATCCACTGCAGCTTTCAACGTATGACACATTTTCCAATTTCTTACTTATTTTTCTCATAAGTTGCTAACAAACTAAATCAACAGCTCTCTCCTTCTCTCAAAATGTATTTGTGTAAAAATCTTTTGAATGGGGGGGAGTGGTGACATTTGCACAAGTGATTGATACTTTTTGTTACTTTATTCAATATTAATCATGCAAATTGGAAGCAAATCCACTATTGGTATCGGTCTCTTTCTACGGGTGCTGGTATTGAAATTTTCAAAGCAGGGCTCCCGCTTTCCTTCTGTTTTGTTTGTTTTCTACTGCGCCGTGTCTGCTGCCGCCTTCAGCTCCTGTTTTAATTTATTTTCCGCACTCGCAGCGTCTGACACTGGGCAGCAGGCCTTGCAATCCAGTGCGTGTGTGTCTGAGTGCGTGCGTGCGTGCGTGCGTGCGTGCGTGCGTGCGTGCGTGCGTGCGTGCGTGATAGAGATCCCGGGGGATTGTTCAGCTTTACCTCTCAAACCCCTCTCATCCCTCAATCACAATCCTCCTCCACTGCCGCTGCGCTCTCGTTCTCCCCCCTTCATTTCCGTCTGAGTCCTGTTCTCATCCCTCCCTCACTCCCTCCCTCATTCCTTCCCTCCTTCCCTCCCTCCCTCCACTCGCTGATGAAGATGTGCTTTTTTTCCCTCCCATTTGGCACAAGTTCCTCCGTCTCCTCTCCTGGCGCTCCATCCTCTGACCTTTTTGTGTCACGTTAGTTCTGATCCACCTTCCGAGCTTCTAAGTCTGAATGAAGGCCGACGTTTGCTGACACACACGGTTACACGTTGGAAACATGTCAGGACAGAAACCGAGGCTCCGTTTGAACCGTTACGTGGGGGAAGTTTAGTGTAGGAAGTGTACACTTACTGGACACATGAATTTTAATGAAAGCAAAATTGATGGTGGACGGAGACTCGGAGTTTAACTAATGGCATCTGTGTAGATACATGTTAATGCAAAACTTCTTGGGTTCAGAGGTCGACCGATGCTGGTTTTTCTGTGGCTGATGCCGATATTGAGAAGTCGGGGTCTGCTGGTGACCCATATAAGAGGCCGATATTAGTACGTGCTGTGATTAAATGTCACTGATACCAAAGGACACACTGAGAAAAGTTGCAAATGAATGTTTAAACTGATTATTTAGACAATAAAACAAGTGTCCATTGCTGATTGTTCCAAAAATGGCAATTAACGGCCCAACATTTCCACCGGCTGAGACATCGATCCACCTCTAATTATGTTGAATCATTGACCAACAGCAAGTTAGCAACTTTACTTTGAATCCCGCAACAGTTGTATTTTATTTTAAGTAGAAAAATATAAAAAAGGGTTCTTCTTCTTAAGTGGATATTAGTTTCTCAACATTGTGATTCATTCTCCCTTTGCCTGCTTTTCCTTCTACCTTCTGTAATCATCAGGTCTTTGCATCCGGCGCCGCCTCTCTCCTCTTTATAAAGGTTTCTTTTTTTTGGTGACAGTTTCCTGTCAGTCAGCCGCGTCTCCACTTCCTCCTCCTCTCTCAGGGTCCCCGGCTCCGCTACATTAGCAGCTTTCCTTCATATTAGCGCGTCTACGCTCGGATCCCGCGGGCCGAGAGGCAGCCACTGTTTTATTTATACTGTTTGTATTTTGGCTTTAGTTTGCCGTCAACTTGGTGGCTTTCGTTTTATTCACGGAGGAGAAGCTGCGTTTCCTCGTTGCAGCCGCGGACGTCAATCAACGACGGCGAGCCATCTCCTGCTGCGCTAAAAACAAACAAGCCAACAAACGAAAAAGGGACACAAATACGGGAGGAAATGAATAAAACATGAGAAAAATAAACATATAGACCCTCAGTAGATGAAAGCTGAGGGAATAAAAGTGTTTGAGGGTCGGTAATAGTTAAAGACGAGGCAAAGAGAAACCTGGGACCGCCACCGTGGGCATTTAATCCAAGTTCATAGAAGTGAAAGACAAAATGTATTTCCTCCTGACTTGCTCACACTCGCGTCCACACGCACCAACACACACACACACACACACACACACATACACACCCACACACCCGCTCATATCTTAATTACTGAGGCTTGATGGGTACTTAACCTCGCCCCGTGCTGCTTATGCAAATGCGGTGAGGTCAGGAGTGTGCTGATTGGCTGGCTCGCCGTCAACTCAGCCAGAAAGGACTGTCGGGAGTGCGGATGAGCGGACGGGGAAGGAGATGAGGAGCAAGGACGAGGGGGGATATGGGGGGGGTGGGTTGGGGGGGGCTGAGGAGACAAGCTGGGGGAAACCAAGCACATGTGAATGGTTACTCCGAAGAACATTTTCTGACAGGATTTTCTCAGCCCAAAAAATGATAAACATAAGGTCAGCGAGAGTGAAAGACACAAAATTTGACACCACACTCAGACAGCTGGTACCTTCACACATTCCCCTAACAGGATGCAGAGCGTTTCCTGTATGATGTCATCCTGTAAGCAGCATTTTTTTGGAATATATATTTATTTATTTCATCGTTAAAGCAGCATATGGCTCGCTCTGTGTGTAATGAACTCATCCTCTTCCCCGCGATGTGAGCTGTTGGTCCGTGGCTGTGGGTGTTTGAACAGCAGGGAGAGTCATTGAGAGGACACACACACCTCTGGAAGCAGGCAGGGTTTTCAAAATAAAAGAGCTACAAGAAAACGCACGCACACATACACACAAAAAAAATCCCTGAAACAATCTTTGCAATAACATTTCGGCGGCTCACTAGGGGTGTAAGAAAATATCGATCTACCAGTATATCGCGATATCTCATGACAGAGTAGTGTTTAGAATATATTGAAACACTATCGGTATTTTATTCCATCAGCTGTTTGCTTGGTTTTTTACTTATTAAGGTAGATGTGATAGGAATTTGCATGTGTTTATGTATAATGAAAAATTAGGTAACACTATACTGTATATAAGGAACCTTTATAAACGTTAATTGATGCTTATCAATTAGCGATTAATAAGCACTTGCATAAGAACATTTGACTTAAACTTTGAACTTAGAAAAAAATCTTATTGTTTATGAGAATCTTGTAGTTCTTTATGCTTATCAATTGTTAATTGATGCATATTAAGCATTGATTCACACACCAAAAATAATTTAATTTGTTAATGTCTGTAACATTGTGTGTTCTTTATACTATGAAAGTTTTATTTTTTGGGGAAAAATATATCAACTTGCTTATAGTATCCCAATATATCTCAATATATCGTGTCACCACCCCGGTCGCGGGATATGCATCATATCGCCAGATTTTTCCCAATACACGCCCCTACGGCTCACGGTGGGTCACTCCTGGAGCCCCCCATAATCCACACACACACACACACACACACACACACGAGGGGTCTCGACTGGAGGATTTGTTGTGAGAAAGTGGAGGAGGCCCCGTATATAGGTCACACACTGTGGGCCATCTAAGCCTCAGAGTTATTTTAATGTCACGTTTACAGCACGGGGCTCCTCCAAGTCAACCTGATCAATTCACTTAGACATTTAGTCCGGTCTAATTTGACTGACTCGCTGTGTCCAGTCAGCTGTTAAAAACCGGTATGTACAGCGCGGCCCTGCCTACCGTACATAAATACCACCCAGGTCATGCATGTATGCATAGACCGCCGTGCCGCCACCGCCACGGCGCCATACGTGACTGTTGGCATACGCTCCTACAGCATGTCAGAGGCGTGGCTGTTCGGACCCTGCTTGTGAATGTGTTTGTGCCTCTGTGTGTGTGTGTGCGTGTGTGTGTGTGTGTGTGTGTGTGCGTGTGCCAGTGCGTGCGTGCGTGTGTGTGTGGTCAGAATCTGCAGGGGCTGTAGGGATTTAGGGCGCGATGCCAAGGAAATACACACATACACACACGCGTACACCTCCGTCCTCTGATCTCGGGGGACATCTGCTCCGGTCCGGGTCACTGGCAGCGAGTGCTCGGCTGGGCTCAAAAGTATCACCACGGCAACCGCATCGTATAATCCCATTCCATCTCATCCCATCCAGGAGCGGCGCGCGCGACGTGATTGGCCCGCTTCCCCCCGAGGCGGTGAGACGGCGGCTCAGGCGCTTGTCTGCTTACTCGCTGTGTCAGCTCCGGCTCGGGGTCTGTGGGCGGGGGAGCGAGTCGCGTATTAAAGGGAGTGTTTGGCGCATTTTGGCAGGCGGCGGTGTGAATTATGCAGACGCACCCCTGCTGTGCCCGCGTGTGTGTGTGTGTGCACAGCGCTGCCAGTGTGCGTTCTTCACGAGGAACAGTTTGAGGCGTATGAGCTACAGTAACCAGATCTTTTTTTTTTTTTTAATATGTTTTCTACTTTACGGCATTCATTTTTTCACTCGCCAAATTTGGAAGTTTTTTTCCCTTCTCATTTATTATGTTAGCAGCTGCCGCGCCCGTCCTCGCTCTGATAAGCAGCTGCGGCGCCTTCCACATCGAGGAACAAATCTGCATTTGTTGGTGTTTGGATGCGAGTGTGATACACACGTCTCCCCCAACAGGTTCTTTTATAGATTGTTTTTTTGATTTCCGTGTCATCTGGGCAATATTTGTGTGCCGATAAAGAGTTGAGGACAGAAAGGGAATAACCCGGAATGATGCAAAAACGGCCCCCGAATAATCACAATATTCATGCGGCTCTTTGGTTCTCTGCCTTCATCTCGCCTCCCTTCATCTCCGCCTGACTTCGCCTTTCATCAGTCCCTCCTTTTCTCTTTCGCGCGACAATGTAAGCTGGCTTTGAATTGAGTTGTTTGTCTACCTTTTTCCTCTCGCTTTTCACTCACACACACACACACACACACACACACACACACACACACACACACACCCCCACTCACCTCCTCCATCACTCTCTCTCTTTGTTTTCCCGAAGAATACAAACACGCTCTGAATTAAAACACAACTGACAGTTTGCATCCAGTTCCATCGCTCCTCCTCTGTCCCATAATTCCTCCCTCACTTCCATGTCCCCCCGCCCCCCCCGTCCCCTCCCTCTCCAGTTCCAGCTGTCAGGAGGCTTCATTATTAAAGATTCATGGTGGAGTCTGGGCAGCTCTTCCAAAAGCTTTTGTCAGACAGACCGAGTGTCTCAAATCTCACTGCCACTAACTGGAGGTGACATGAAGACTCATACACACACACACATGCACACACACACGACCATTTGCTTCACTAGTTTAATACCTACACACACACACACTTTTTTTTTAAAGATTCAAATCATCGCAATAATGAGATTCTTAGTGCTTGCCTTCATTTTCCATTAATAGGTCGATGTAAAATGCTTGTGCTCTCTTGCCTGCGTTCTCTTCACACTGTTGTATTTGAGCTGACACCCATCCCTCACACACACACACACACACACACACAGACACACGTGTCACCACGGGGCCGGGGATTTGTGACACCAGCTCTGGCTTGTTTCTTGTCATCCGATGTCACTTGCTTTGTTTTGTCAGAAAAAAAACACAACAATGTGTGTTTTGATCTGCCTTCCTCTTTCTAAATGTTTCAGTGATTTTTGTCAAGCAAAGGCTTTACATATGATTACGTTCTGAATGGGTGTGTGTGTGTGCGCGCGCGCTCATTACATCATGCATAGAATGGGCTGTAAAATGTACACACTACTAACACAAAACATTCCAGATGTAAATTGTCTGGTTTTCAGGCATTGTTTAGCTGAGCGCTTTGTGTCGTTGATTTCTACTGACTTTGGATCTCGTCTTCTTCCAGAAAAGCCCAAGAACAAGAGAAGAAGGTGGTGTTGGCCGGCTGCGTCCCGCAGGCGCAGCCGCGGATGGAATACCTGAAAGGCCTCAGCATTATCGGGGTACGTGCACTCACACGGCGCTCGCGGCTGCACGCAAATAATTGTTTGAGTCTAGCCGGCAACCTTTGGAGAGTACAGAAGCACACGACACACACACACACACACACACACACACACACACACACACACACACACACACACACACACACACGTACGTGGCTGCACAGGGAGACACTCTGACCTGTCACTCACACGGCGGCCGACCTGCTGCGTGTGTTCTATTCCGGCCTCCCCGCTGTTCGCAGGATCAATACACTTCATCAGAAGTCGGGGGCAAGACCGTCGTGATGAGCGAGGAGGGGGGGGCACCGTGGAGGAGAGAGTGTGTGTGTGTGTTGAAGGGGGGCTGCATGTGTGCAAGAAGACGGTAGAGAAGGAATTGTTGTTTTTTCGTCTTTGGGAGCAGAGAGAAATTAAGGTTGAAAGTGGACGGAGGCGCCTCCTGCACTGTGACCCGTTGCAGCTTTAGACACTAAAATAAAGTTGATTAAAGGGACAGGTCACCCAAAAATGAAAAAAATCCACTCATGATCATCTCACTGTGATGTTAAGAGAAGGTCAGAGTGAATCTTTTTTAATTCCACAGAACACTGCTGAAGTTTAATCGTGTATCAACACAACGTGCATTCAGGTTATGTTTTGCCTTTGAGGAAAAAGTCGATTAACATTTTTTTTATATGTCATAAATATCATGGAAAAGTTTATTTCTGTCAATTCTATACAAACGTGTAAACAAATACATTATATAGATTTGTTACACACAGAATGAAACATTTAATTTATTTAATTTCTTCTTATTATAATGATTAGTATGATTAGTATTTTTAATGTGGAAATGTTGGCCTCTGAAAAGTATGTCCATCAATATGCACTCAATACTTTTTGGACTTGAACTACTGGAAATGGACTTCTCCATGGTATTCTAATTCATGGAGATGCACCTGAAGACGAGCTTGTGTCGATTGTCGGACATTTTCTTGACAGTTTTTCCTTCACCCTACTATTTGCAGTCCCAATTTCCTTTGCGCTGAAGATCGAATTGAGAGTTTCTTCATGAACTGTCCCTTTAACCTCTGTCCTTGAGACAAACAATGGCAACCGTCGGCGTCTTCTTGTCGCCGTGCAGCATCAAACAGGTACAAGGATCTTTGAGCTTTGAGAGCGTTGCAGCCCCCCCCCCCCATACGTGCGTCTTGCCCTCCACGTGCAGAGACGCCGCCTCCGGTGGGCGCCCGAGCCCGCTGACCT
The DNA here is from genome assembly GCA_903171835.1 of Mullus surmuletus. Lineage (NCBI taxonomy): Eukaryota > Metazoa > Chordata > Actinopteri > Syngnathiformes > Mullidae > Mullus > Mullus surmuletus. The sequence continues at coordinate 224,911 of CAESWR010001061.1, forward strand.
CTGCTTTACGTGGAGGTCAGCTGTCTGCTCGGAGATGTAGGTGGGACGAGACGTGAAGGATGTGCAGACCTCCGGGCTTCGTTGGTCTGAGCGCGCCGGACCTTTTCTTTAAAGGTGGCGCGGAACGACCTCGCCCTGCGGGTGCGACGTTCGCTGTGTGAAGCGGCAGAGCAGAGGGCGACAGATAAGCGGCGGAACAGCGGCGCACGTGCAATATAGCTGATTTGTCCAGAGGTCAAAGTCATGACACCATCGTGCCGCTTCTCTGTGCATCCCTCACTCGGGAGGCCGCCATCGCAACTTTCTGCAATTACATAACGCTTCTCAGTATGAATTAACAATGCAAAGTTGAGGGAATATTCCTCGGGTAATGTGTAATGCAAATACGTCTGCGCAGCGCTCACGCTCAAACATTTATCCCCGCTGCTTAGCACCACTAAATTATTCCAGCAATGTCGAACAACGCAATTTAGGGTGATCATGTATGCACGCGCTGTCATTGTTCGCGGGGAGAGCCGCGCCCGCTGAATCGCGGCGGAAAAACCTTGATTGAAATTTGATACAATGCTTTTGCCTTAGAAAAAAAAAGCAGAGGTTGAATCATAAATCAATCAGTCCAATGTCGTCTCCTGATTACCGCCGCCACCTTTAAGAGTAATGGATGTATGGGTAAGGGGAGGGGGAGGGAGGGGTGGCTGAAATGTAATATTAAATATCCTTTACCATAAATAATGTGACTCCATTTAAGTAAACACGCCACCCTGTAACACGATTACATTCAAATCAAGTGGCATGTATGTGTAATATAATTACATTCAGATAAACAAGCTTGTTTATGTATTTGCCTTCGGGGCGAGGCAGGAACAGCTGGGAAGTTTACCGCCGCCGCTCCTTTCATTGTCAAGAGTAGATTGAATTATGCATTGATACACACACATATGCATGAAGAGAGGAATACGAGCGCGGCCACACACACACACACACACACACACACACACACACACACACACACACACACACACACACACACACACACACACACACACACACACACACACACACTCACTCACCCACTCACCCACGCGCACACACGCTTCCCTTATGTGTCCTTGTATCAAACGCTCAGAGTGACAGTTGGTGGTTTATGCAAATGGGATTCAAACAACCAGTCGTGAATTTGTATGAAACGATCGCACTAACGGCTACTCGTCCAGCTCAGTTGACCCGGGTGTCTGCCTCGACACGTGTGTGTTTTTTTTTCTTCCCTGTGTGAAGTTGCTGTGATGTGAGTGACAGCGTGTGTGTGTGTGTGTGTGTGTGTGTGTGTGTGTGTGTGTGAGAGAGATAGAGTCACGCAAACACACAAACACACATGGCGTTTTCCAGGTCTGTCTGAACCTGACATGTCATATCCGATATCTAAGATGCGTCACTGCCGGCGAGGTAATGAAAGGATTACAGTGGGGAAGCAAGCGCCGCACGCACACACACACACACACACACACACACACACACATCTCGCCGAGCGCGCCGTGTGTACGCAAATGTCTGCACACTTCACGTGGTGGGTTGTTGTGGCTCGCGGAGCGAGGCCGGGCTGCAGCGAGTCCAGCCAAAGTCAAAAACAGGTTTATTTTTGAATTTGTTTATCAGCCAGAAGCACAACTGAAGAGTAAACTGAATAAATCCTGTGTACTTTTTTTTTTTAACCAAATATAACAACATAACATAACAAAATATAATGCTATTTACATTTCTCAACTTTTTATCTTAATCATGTCAGGTTAGACGGAAATTGTCACATTTAATCAAAATAAAGCTCAGATAAATTTGATAAAATCACAATTATGCTCACGAACTCAAAAAGAAAAATGCATAGAACTGAAATGAATAGATTGGCCCAGTGGTGATGACAGCTGATCCAGATGTTCATATCAGGTTCATGTTGGACCAGTGTCAGATTGAGCACTTTCATTCATAGTAACACACACACACACACACACTGATATAACTGCTGTGTGTGTGTGTGTGTGTGTGTGCGTGTGTGTGTGTGTGTGTGTGTGTGTGTGAGTTTGGGGTGGGAGGTGACGGAGCAGCGTAGATCTACCAACAAAGACGTCAGAGAGATTTCTCGTCTCAGTCGGGTTATTCCGGTCTGCTTTTAGCGCCCAGTTTGCTTCCTAATGGTCGGCTCTTATTAACCTGTGGCCGGCGGGTTGAGGGTCTATTTCTCCCCCCTTGAATTTACGGCGTTGGCTGAGCCGGCGTTCATTTTTCTCAACGAAAACACATAAATCCACCAGGATGCGCCGCCATTAGATCTTTATTTTTAATTGCTGCCAAGTTACACAGGAGGCCGAATATGACCTTATACGGACATAAAAGTGGACAAACACAAAGACACATAGCGGTAAAGCAGTCCTACAGTATTAGCTTTTAATGTCTCCAATCGATCGAGGATCAATGTGGGCGTCCCGAAGTGAGTGTCGTTAAAATGATTTTTAGTTTTTTTGGTTGTTTTTTTTTCCCCCTTCAACTCCGTAGAGACGCTCGCTGACATTTAGAAAATCCATACTTCTTAATCCAGACTGAGAATACAGAGAAAACACAGAGCTCTCTGTCCAAAACCTACGTCCTCCCCTCCGTGGTCTGTGCGTGTGTGTTTACATGCTCGCCTTGTTTTAATATGGATCAGCGGATGTGTGTTTGTTTTCTTGTCAATATGGGGCCTTTGTTTTCATGTGTGGACCCGGGTTTGTCCGGATCAATAACCGCGTGTGCGTGTCTGTCTGTATTTCAGGTTCAGCAGATTGATCGAGTGGTGGAAGTAGTGGACGAGGCTGTTAAAGGTATTTGAATACCCACAGAGACACACACACACACACACACACACCAGGCTCATTGTGTGAGCGAGTGAGGAGCAGGGCATTGATCGATGAACGCACCTTTTCATTGTCGGAATCGGAGGCAAAGTTTTTTTTTTGAACATCGGCTCCGTCGTTGAAAGATTTTCAGTGAAGTCGTCTGGCTGCTTATTGACAGAAAACAAAAAGGAAGAAACGTCTCCAGTCGCAGCGGCAGAAATAACAAGGTCGCTGCCGGTGTGGAGTCAAATCATGATAATGCCTGGAATTATTCTCTGCGTGTGTGTTTTCACCGCGGTTGCCGTGGATACACTGATATAATGGCAGCGCAGTGATTTCTGCTTGTTGACAAACAGGACGACATTTATCCTTTGAAGTTGACAGACTCTTCCCCTGAGGTTTCATTGGGCAAAGGGAGTTTTTCCTCACAGGCTAAAAAAAAATTCAATCAATGATGGAGAGAAACATTTAAAAAAAATCCCAAACGCGGCACATTGGCTTTTGTATTGGATGTTTTTTGGGAAATGTGCAGGTGCTCATAGAGAAATCACAAAGAATAGGGCTTAAGCAATGACATGAAATCATAGACAAAAGTGAAATAATTCCGCCAAGGAGGTTTTTGGTGCCTGGGTTTGATGTTTGAAACCAAAATGGAGTTAAGTTTTCAAGAAAAAGCAGACAATCTCCTCATGTTGGTACCAGCATTTCCATCAAATGAACTTTGTCGGGCTGCTTTAGAAGTAGATTTGAAGAAAAGAAGAATAAATGCTTCTCAATGCACTGCTTTTGTGCATTTGTTTGCAGTAAACTTTATTTATCCCCACAGGAGCCACTTCATAACGGCAGTAAACTACCGAACTTGTTTACATCCAGTCAAAAAAACCTAAACTTTTGCCTGTAGTTTGTTATAAACACTCACACCTGCAGCTGGAAGCCCCCCCCCCCACCGCCTCCATCTCGCTCCTGCGGGTTGGCGGCCTCCTCGTTAGGCGGCGGCGCTGTAGCTCGTTAGGCGAGCGCCCGTGTCTGTCTGAGGCGCGCGGTGACGGCGAGACGCGCTCACATGGCCGTGATTAGGTCATCCATTTAAACTATTAGTGAAGTGCCGCACTCGACTGTTTAATGAAGGTCAGGCAGAGTTTATAGTGTGAGAGTGTCCAGTCAAGCTGTCATACACCCCCAGCTGTTCCCTAATAAAGAACAGATTGAGTTTACACACTGTGTGCATGCGCGAGCATGTGTGTGTGTGTCTGTGTGTGTGTGTGAGTAACTAGTTTGCGCTGCAAGCTTCACTCTAATGAAGGACAGCTGAAGTGAGGCTTGATTTTACAACGTGTCATCAACTCTAAATGGTCTGGCTGCACACACACACACACACACACACACACATCCACTTCCACATGTACTTCCATGCCGCTCTTCTTCTTCTTCTCCTTTTCTTTCATTCCTCAGCATCTTTAAATCTTGCCCCC